>CAKNXH010051895.1:3244-25875 GCA_932178445.1 Andricus quercusramuli | reverse complement strand
TATTTTGTTGAAAATTCATATATTTAATTGAAAATTCATTTCTTTGATTACAAAGTTAACAATTTTGTTAAAAATGCATCTTTTTTTGGTATCAAATTAATTTCATTGATTGAAAATTGATTCTTTTGTTGGAAATTCGTTTTTTTTAATGAAAATTAAATTTTTGAACTGAAAATTTAACTATTCCATTTTCTGCTGAAAATACATCTTCTTTTGTTAAAAAATTAATTATTTGGTTGAAAATTCGTCTATTGTTCTAAAACAATTATTTTCTTGGTGAAAAATTAATCTTTTTGGTTCAAAATTTATTTATTTGGTAAAAAATATTATCATTGTTTCAAAATTCGTTTTTCGTTGATATATACATTGAATTTTTTAACTGAAAATATAAGTATTACACATTTGATTGGAAATTTATCTTTTATATTTGAAAATTCATCTTTTTGGTAGAAAATTAATTTTATTGGTTAAAAATTCATCTTTTCAATTCATTATTTTATTATGAATTTAACTATTTGTTTAAAAATTCATCTTTTTCCGTATCAAATTAATTTTATTGATTGAAAATTTAATTATTTTGTTGAAAATTCGTTTTTTTTTAAATAGAAAATTAAGTTTTTGAACTGAAAATTTAACTGTTCCATTTTCTTTTGAAAATAAATCTTATTTTGTTTAAAATTTAATTACTTGATTGAAAATTCATGTATTTTTTTGAAAATTCGTTTTTCGTTGTAAAATATTAATCCTCGTAGAGAAAAATTCATCTTCTCGCTCAAAAATTCAAATTTGTTAAAAATTCATGTTTTTGTTTGTTGAAGACAAAATATTTTAGTTGAGAAATCAATTATTCAATTATAAATTTAACTATTTTATTGGAAATGCATCTTTTTTGGTAGAAAATTAATTTTATTGGTTAAAAATTTATCTTATTAATTCATTCTTTGATTACGAATTTAACTATTTGTTTAAAAATACATCCTTTTTGGTATCAAATTAATTTTATTGATTGAAAATTAATTCTTCTGATGATAATTCGTTTTTTTAAGTATAAATTTAAAATTTTGAACTGAAAATTTGACTATTCCATTTTCTGCTAAAAATACATATTCTTTTGTTTAAGAGTTAATTATTTCTTTGAAAATTCGTCTATTGTTGTAAAACATAAATCTTCTTGTAGCAAATTTCATCTTTTCGGTTGAAATTTTTTTTTAACTCGTCTTTTTAATCGAAAATTCAACTATTTGTTATAAATTTTTGTTGAAGGCTCATTATGTCAGTTGAAAATTCATTTCTTTGATTACAAATTTAATAACTTTTTAAAAATGTACCTTTTTGGTATCAAATAAATTTTATTTATTGAAACTTTATTCTTTTGGTTGGAGACTTAATTATTTTGTTACATTTTTTTTTTAAATAGAAAATGAAATTTTTGAACTGAAAATTTAACTATTCCATTTTGCGTTGGAAATACATTTTCATTTGTTGAAAATTTAATTATTCGATTGAAAATTCATCTTTTGTCGTAAAAAATTATTCTTCTTGGTGAAAAATTGATCTTTTTGGTTGAAAATTTATTTCTTTGCATACAAATTTAACCATTGTGTTGAAAATTCATATTTTTTGGCAAAAAATTAATTTTGTTGGTGAAAAATTTAATACTATTAATAAAAAGTTCAACTATTTGTAATAAAATTTTGTTGAAGACTCATTATTTTAGTTGAAAATTCATTTCTTCGATCACAAATTTAACTATTTGTTTAAAATTGCATCTTTTTTGGTATCAAATTAATTTGATTGATTATCAAATTTATTCTTTTGGTTGAAGATTTGATTATTTTGTTGAAAATTCGTTTCTTAAATAGAAAATTAAATTTTTCAACTGGAAATTTAACTATTCCATTTCCTGCTGAAAATACATCTTTTTTAAAAAGTTAATTATTTGGTTAGAAAATAGTCTATTGTTGTAAAACATTAATCTTCTTGTTGAAAAATTAATCTTTATAGTTGAAAATGTATTTCTTTGTTTAAAAATTTGGACATTGTGTTGAAAATTCGTTTTTTGTTGATATGCATTAATTTTTTTAACTGAAAATATAACTATTCCTGGAAGTTTATCTTTTATATCTGAAAAATCCTCTTTTTGGTAGAAAATTAACTTTATTGGTTAAAAATTCATCTGATTAATTCACTTTTTGATTAAAAATCTGACTATTTGTTTAAAAATGCATCTTTTTTGGTGTCAAATTAATTTTATTGACTAAAAATAAATTCTTTTGTTAAAAATTGTTTTTTTTTTTCAAAATGAAAATTAAATGTTTGAACTGAAAATGTTACTATTCCATTTTCTGCTGAGAATACATCTTCTTCTGTTAAAAAGCTGAATATTTGGTTGAAAATTCGTCTGTTGTTGTAAAACATTAATTTTCTTGGTGAAAAATTCATCTTTTTGGTTGAAAATCTATTTCTTTGGTAAAAAATCTAACCACTGTATTAAAAATTCGGTTTTTGTTGGTATACATTAATTTTTTAAACTGAAAATATAACTATTTCACGTTCGGTAGGAAATTCATCTTTTATATTTGAAAATTGAATTTTTTGGTAGAATTAATTAATTAATTAATTTTATTGGTTAAAAATTCATCTTATTAATTCACTCTTTAATTACAAATTTAACTATTTGCTCAAAAATGCATCTTTTTTGGTACCAAATTATTTTATTGATTGAAAATTTATTCTTTTGGTTGAAGATTTATTTATTTTGTTGAAAATTGGTTTTTTTGAAAAAGAAAATTAAGTTTGGAATTGAAAATTTAACTATTACATTTTCTGCTGAAAATACATATTCTTTTTTCAAAAAGTTGATTATTTGATTGAAAATTAATGTATTTTGTTGGAAATTAGTTTTTCGTTGTAAAATATTAATCATTTTGGAGAAAAGTTCATCTTTTTGGTTGAAAACTAAAATTTGCTTGAAAATTAATGTTTTTTTGTTGTTTAAGACTCATTATTTTAGTTGAAAATTCAGTTCTTTGATTACAAATTTAACTATTTTGTTGAAAATGCATCTTTTTTGGTATCAAATTAATTTTGTTGATTGAAAATTTATTCTTTTGTTGATAATTCGTTTTTTTAAAATGAAAATTGAATTTTTCAACTGAAAATTTAACTATTCCATTTTTTGCTAAAAATACATTTTATTTTGTTGAAAAGTTAATTATTTAGTTGAAAATTCGTCTATTGTTATAAAAAATTGATCTTCTTGGTGAAAAATTCATCTTTTTGGTTGAAAATTTATTTATTTTGTTAAAAATTTAACCATTGTGTTGAAAATTTGCTTTCTGTTGATATAATTTTTTTTAAACTGAAAATATAACTATTCCACGTTTGGTTGAAAATTTATCTTTCATGTTTGAAAATTCATCTCCTTGGTAGAAAATTAATTTTACTGGTTAAAAATTCATCTTAATTATCAAAAATTCAACTATTTTTTCTAATTTTTTTGTCGAGGGCTCATTATTTCAGTTGAAAATACGTTTCTTTTGCTACAAATGTAAAAATTTTGTTGAAATTCATGTATTTTGTTAAAAAATGCTTCTTTTGGGTCGAAAATTAATTTTAATTCATGAAAAGGAATTCTTTTCGTTGCAGATTTAATTATTAACCACGATTGAAACCCGAAAAATCTTTAAATTTCAAATTATAAATTTGAATTTATTACATCTCCATTTGTTGAAAATTTAATTATTTAGTTGAAAATTCACATATTTTGTTGAAAATTCTTCTTTTGTCGTAAAACATTATTCTTCTTGGTGAAAAATTCATCTTTTTTGGTAGAAAATTAATTTTTTGTTAAAAATTTCTTTCCTTGATTGAAGATTTAATTCGTTTGTTGAAAATTTATATATTTTATTTAAATTTCATCTTTTTTGGTATAAAATTAATTTTCTTGGTTGATAATTTATTCTTTTGGTTGCAAATTTATTTCTTTGGTTAAAATTTAATTGTTTTGTTGAAAATTATTTTTTTTTAATAGAAAATTAATTTCTTTAACTAAAAATTTAACTATTTGGTTGAAAATTTAATTATTTCGTTGAAAATTCATTTTAAAAATAGAGAATTAAATTTTTCAACGGCAAATTTAACTACTCCATTTTCTTTTGCAAATACATCTTCTTTTGTTAAAAATTTATATATTTTATTTTAAAATCTTTTTTTTTTGTATAAAATTAATTTTCTTGGTTGATAATTTATCCTTCTGGTTGAAAATTTATTTCTTTGGTTAAAATTTAATGGTTTTGTTGAAAATTAGTTTTTTTTTTAAATAGAAAATTAATTTTTTTAACTGAAAATTCAACTATTTGGTTGAAAATTCAATTATTTCGTTGAAAATTTATTTTGAAAATAGAAAATTAAATTTTTGAATTAAAAATTTAATTATTCCATTTTATGTTGCAAATAAATGTTCTTTTGTTAAAAATTTGATTATTTGATTGATAATTCATCTTTTTAGTTGAAAATTTATTTCTTCGGTTAAAAATGTAACCATTGTGTTGAAAATTTGTTTTTTCTTGATATAAATTAATTTGTTTAACTGAAAATATAACAATTCCACGTTTGGTTTATCTTTTGGTTGATTTTTAGATAAAAAGTTATCATTTTTGATAGAAAATTAATTTTTTGGTTGAGAATTTCTTTTTTTGGTTGAAGATTTAATTTTTTTGTTAAAAATTTATATATTTCATTGAAAATTCATCTTTATTGGTATGAAATTAATATTGTTGGTTCAAAATTTATACTTTTGGTTGAAAATTTATTTCTTTGGTTTAAATTAATTGCTTTGTTAAAAATTGTTTTTTTTTTAATACAAAATTTTTGTTTGAATTGAAAATTTAACTATTAGGTTGAAAATGTATGCATTTTATTTAAAATGCATCCTTTTTGGTACTAGATTAATTTTATTGATTGAAAATTTATTCTTTTGGTTAGGGATTTAATTATTTTGTTGAAAATTCGTTTTTTATATAGAAAATTAAAATTTTGAACTAAAAATTCAACTATTCTATTTTCTGTTGAAGAGATAATTTTTTTGTTAAAAAATAAATGAAAAATAATCTTTTCAACCATTCAGTTAAAAAATCACTTATTTGATTGAAGATTCATCCTTTATGTTAAAAATCAATTTCTTTAGCTGAAAAATTAACTATTATGTTAAAAATTTTTCTTGGTGAAAAATTCATTTTTCGGTTGAAAATACGTCTTTTTTTGATATAAATTAATTTTTCAACTGAAAATATAACTATTCCACGTTTGGTTGAAAATGTATCTTTTTTGGTAGAAAATTAATTTTCTTGGTTGAAAGTTCATTCTATTGGTGAAAAATTCCACTATTTATACAAAATTGATATTTTGCTGTTGTTGATTAATTATTTTAGTTAAAAATTCATTTCTGTGGTTAAAAATTAAACTATTTTTGTTTGAAAATTCATATATTTTGTTAAAAAAATCATCTTTTTTGGAATAAAATTAATTTTCTCAGTTCGAAATGTACTTTTTTGGTTGAAAATTTATTTGCTGAGTTGAAGATTTGATTATTTTGTTGAAAATTCGTTTTTAAATAGAAAATAAAGTTTTTGAATTAAAAATTCAACTTATCCATTTTCTGTTAAAAATACATTTTTTGTTGTTGAAAATGTAATTATTTTGTTGAAAATTAATATATTTTGTTAAAAATTGTTACTCATTATAGATATAATACATAAATAAATAGAGTTTAAAATTAATCTTCTTGGCTGAAAATTCATCTCTCTGATTCAAGACTGAACTATTTAATCAAATATTCCTTTTTTTGATTACAAATTAAATTTCTTAAACCAAAAATGTAATTTTTCCTTTTTCGGTTCAAATTTGATTTTTTTTTTATTCGAAAACTTAACTATTTGGTTGCAAATTTTTCTTTCCGGTTGAAAAATAATCTCCTTGATTGAAAATTTGCCTTTTTGGTTCGAAACTAATCTCCTTGGTTAAAAATTTATCTCTTCCATTCAAAATTACCTATTTTGTTAAAAATTCTTTTTTTTTCAGTCAAAATAATTTATGTTTGGGCCTTGTGTTTTTAGGCCTTAAGCTTTGGACCTAAGATTAGGAAAATTTAAAATTTTTTAAACATTTTTAAATATTAAAAAATTTTTTTTTATTTAAAACTCTAAATAAATTTGCAGACAAATTAAATAAATTGAAAAAAAATAATTTTTAAAATATTTTTTATACAGCGATATTTGTAATGTTGGTGCAATTCGTTCACCACACCTTATCGTTAGGTGCATTGACATTTATTTGATACAGATATACGAATAGCAGACCTTTTGACTTCCTTGCCACTCCACATATGGAGAATGTGCATGCAAGAACTATTGTTAGAATTTATACGACTAGATAGTAAGTTGTACCAGAAACTATAAGTGGAAGTCAATAATTATATTTATTTTGTATTTATATACACTCTAAAATTGAATCAGTCAAAATTTGACTGATTAAATTAATCGAGTGTGCTTTGACTGAAATTTCAGTAATTTATTCTGACAAAACAGTAATTTTGACAGATAAATCAGTCAAAATTGTGAACTGAATTAGTCAATCAATCCAAGTGACTGATTTTCAGTGAATAGAAGTAACTGATTTGTCTGCTACAATAAAATAGTATAATTATTTCTAAATAAAAATTCCTAATTAAATTCCTAAATGGAAAAAATGATTTAAACATTATTGAATTAAATAAATTAAATAGTCACTGATTACATCATTTGAAATTACTCTGCTTAGATCATTCAGAATTATTGATTCTGTCTATGAACGTTACTGGTGAGATCAATATGTCTTTATTAGTAGAAAATAAATCTTTTTGGTTAAAATTAAAAGTTGAACTACTTTAGTAGTTATGCTAGGCAGCTTACCGGCTGCCGGTGAAACAGTGAGGTCGACAATGAAGATTCCTGCTGAGATTAAATTGCACCATCGGTCGGTGAAACAGAGAGGTCGGTAATTTTGATGTTATGTTTCAAGCTACGCCAGCTAAATAGTGAGTTGCTGGTGGAGATTTAAAACAGTTTATTATCATCGGTCGGTAAAACAGACATCTTTCTGGTATCATTGTTTATATTGTCGGTAAAGTAGAGAGATATTTGATCATCAGTCGGAAAAAAGAAGATCGGCAAATTTTAGGTTATCCTCTTACCACCAGTCGGTAAAACAGGTAGGTCTGCCATAGGTCGGTAAAACAGTGGACGTTGGTAATGCACATCTCCAGCAATAGGTCGAGCCTCAGTCGCTATATCAGGAGCTTACATTATCAATCAAAGGTAAATAGCTATCCATAACAGATGGCGCCACTGTGAAATTAGCAAGTACTTTTTTCCATCACTAATATCAGTTTGTCAGCAAAAAATGTTGTTTGAAAATTCTTTTTTTTTGCTTGAAAATTAATTTTTCTAACCGGAAGTTAAACTATTTCATTTCTCGTTGAAAATTGATCGTTTTCAGTTGAAAATTCAACTGTTTGTATGAAACTTCATATATTTTGTAAAAAACTCGTCTTAACTGGTAGAAAAAAAAATTTCGCTGAAAATTATCCTTTTTTGGAAAATTTAACTGTTTTTATTTTGAATAGAAATCTTTTTGTTTAAAATATGGACTGCCTTTGACTTTAAATTAAATTTTTTTCGTTGAAATATCAACTATTACATTTTTTATGTGAATTTATTATTTTATTTACTGAAAATCTTTCTACCTTGCTGAACTACTTTTTTTAAATTCTTTTAATCATTGAAAATGTATAATTTTACTTGAAAATTCATCTCTTCGGTTGAAAATTTAATTAAAAAAATTAATTTGTATTTCATGGTTGAATGTTCATGATTTTTTTTGCTGAAAATCTGTCTTTTTTGGTAGACAATTAATCTTTTTTAGAGATAAATTAATTTTTTTCAATTAAACTATATAATTTGTTGAGAGTTGAACTGCTTTGTTAAAAATTCATTTTTTTGTTAAAGAGTTATCATTTTAGGTCAAAATTCATCCCTTTTGTAGAAAATTTCACTATTTTGTTTAAAATTCATTTTTAATGAAACTACTTTTTTTTAGTTAAAAAATCAACTTATTTTGGTTGAAAATTAATCTTCTTGATTGAAATTCATCTTTTTTTGGTTGAAAATTCAAATACTTGGTTGAAAGTTGAACAATTATTTTAAAAATTCATTTTTTTGTTGTTGAAGTTTTATTTATCTAATTATTTTGTTTTTAAATGTGCCGAATTAAATATTAGGTATTATTAACTTTATCGCAATCGCATAAATAAATGAATAATACTAAAGAAAAATAATTCTAATTTTTTTGAATTTGTGTCTAAAGCCCATAAATTTTAATGATAATAAAAACTATTTTTCATGAGATTCTTTACGAAAATAGGAAAATATATTTTTTAAAGTGAAATTAATGTGGATGCTATATTAAATTTAATTTAAAGGGTATCAAATTCCTAACAGTTTAAGTGGAAATATTACATTATAAACTAATTACATATATTTTTAACGGAATGTAGAAATTTTTAACAGAATATTAAATGAAAAAAATATAATAAATATATTAAATACTTAAATTTTCACTTTAGGAAATTTATTTTTAACAAAAAAGTCAAATTTTCATCCAAGGAGATGAATTTTCATAAATATATATATATATATATATATATTTTTTTTTAACAAGAGTTTTAGTTGCAACCGATTAGTTGAATTTTCAACAAAAAAATATGAAATTTCCACAAAAAGAGATGAATTTTCAAACCAAAAAGACGAATTTTCAACAAAAACAGGCTCTAAAGTCAAGAAAGAAAAAAAATGACAACAGAATTGTTGAATTTTTGAGTCAAAAATACGACTTGTGTACAAAAAAGTTGAAATTTTAACACAAAAATATAAATTTTCAACAGAAAAGTTAATTTTAAAGTTAACAAGTTAAATTTTCTACCAAAATAATTGAACTTCGAACAATACATTCATAACTCAGAAGGATGACGTTCTTTTTTGCAATAAATAAATAAATATTCAATAAAAAATTATTTTAAAAATTTTAGAATTATTTTTTAAGGACAATTGACATAAGTAGGTGCTATTAATCGATGTGTGAAACCTTTCACTGTACAATTAAATTATTCAGTACGTGGGGATCATAATCCCACATCGAATGTTGAAAAAGAACAATAAACTCTTGCCTTTCATTAAATAATACAATAACTGACGAAAGTATTAAGCTGCACTTCGAATCATACCATATATATTGTTATTATTATTATACCATTAAACCATTTTCCTTACGGGTAGGCGTGACTTGCTCGGTTGGAAAATAGTGAATAGGTATATAGGTATAAAGTAGGTCGGTATATGGGTATAAGGTATAAGGGTATATAGGTGTGAGGTATATATGTTTTAGATTGATCTGGAATTCTCGCGTTATTTATTTAAATGACACGTTCATTCCGCAAAACTGCTCCGACCCAGCTTGTTTATCAATCTCTCTAGCGATCACCCCAAGTGAGGAGCCTCACAAGGATGTTATGCATGGTTCCCCACTTGGGCCCATTAGTATCCTAGGTCTTTGTTCCAGGCATCATTAACTCGACTGTGACTCTGTTTACAAACTATTTGTCGCCACACTTTTCTGTCCTGGCATACTACTCTAGCTTCCTTCACGTCCATGCATTTTTTCATGCAAGCTCTTGTGTTTCTATGGCTTCTTATTTCTCTTTGGATAAGTGTCTCATTCACAGATTCTAACCATTCTTTCGGCGGCCTACCTCTGGGCATTTTGCCATTTACTTTACCTTTATACACTTGCTTGGTCAGTCATTCATCTTTCATTCTTTCAAGATGTCTGAACCACCTTAGCTGATTTCTTTCCCATATGTCAACTAGTGTCTCCCCTGTACCACATTCTTTGAGGATTGTCTCGTTTCGTATTTCGTCCATCAGTGTTTTCCCGCATATTGTGCGCAGAGGTTTCATGCCAATCGCGTTGATTTTACTCCTGTCCTTTTCTTGACAGGTCCATGTCTCGCTACCGTATAGTACAGTCGGCACGAAAATAGAGTTATGTATGGCCATTTTAGCTTTTTTTTATATGTTTTTATTTGTGAGGATGGACCCTGCTCTACCGATAACCTGCTTACCCTTATTTAAGCGCCTATCTAACTCCCCATCTATTTTTCTGTCGCTAGTGAATAGGCTACCTAGATATATGTACTTGTCGACTTGTTCTAATCTCTCATCACTTAGGACAATGTTGCATATTGTTTTCTCACTTTTACCCTCAAACACCATGATTTTCGTTTTATTCACGTTAATTTTGAGGCCCATGTTCTTCATGCTTGTATTAAGTTTATTCAACATTCTTTGCAAGTCCTCGACTGATTCTGCCATACCAATTTTTTCATCTGCGAAAGCTAACCCACGTACCTTGACGGTTTCGAGATCTACACCTTCTTCGTCGAAGAGGGCAGTTCTTAGACACTTATCCATGAATATGATAAATAGCCACGAGGACATAACGCATCCTTGTTTCACGCCTTGCATACTATCGAACCAGTCACTCAGTTTCCCATTTACCCTTACACTCGCTTTGCTACCTGTATATGTATATTGTTTTTATTGCTTGTAGGAGCCCTACATTCACTCCGTACTCTTTAAGGACTTCCCAAAGTTTACATCTATTTACCTTGTCAAAGGCTTTTTCTAGATCAATAAATGCACAGAAGACTTCTACTCTCAAACTTTTTTCTGTGACCTGTCTTAGGCTGAATATCTGATCTGTACATGACCTTTCTGGCATAAATCCACTTTGGACTTCCCATATCTTCTCTTCTGTAATTTCCATTACCCTACGGATAAGTATTTTTGAGTATATTTTACTCGCTGTACTTAGCAGGCTGATACCCATGTAATTACTGCAGTTGATTTTATCTCTCTTTCTTTTGTATATTGGTACGATAATCGCTTTTCTCCAATCGTCTGGGACTTCTCCTGTCTCGAAACATAAATTTATCAATTGGCACAACCGGTTGGGTATGTACTCGCCACCGTATTTAAGCATTTCAGCGCTAATACTGTCTATACCAGCAGCCTAACCGTTTTTCAAGTTCTTAATTATATCTCTGACCTCAGTGACACAGACTTTTTCAATTGGGTTTTCTAATGCATTATGTTCTATGTCGTAGTTTTGTTGCCCTATATCTTCATCTCCTAATAGTTCTTTAAAAGAGTCTTTTAAAGCGTCTACTATCCCGTCTATATCATATAGCATTTCACCCTTGCTGTTTCTCATGCTAACAAACTCTGTACTTCTACTTCCCTTCATCTCTTTAAATAATAGTTTCATAATTCCTTCAAAGCAGTTTTTTATTTTGTTCTCTTCTTCTGTTCTGGTTTTCTCTTTACTCTCTTTGACTAGTTGTTTAATTGTTCTATTTTTGTGTTTGTAATCATTTTTGCGTCTATTTCTCTCCTCATCGCTAAGACCTGTCATATTCAACGTTCTTTTGAAAGCTTCTTTCTTTTCTTTTTGGGCTGCCTTAATTTCATTGTTCCACCATGCATCGCCAGACTTTCTTATATTTTTAGTTGAAGAAATTAATTTTTGGCATGAAAAACGAATTTTTTACAGAATACATGAATTTTTAATCGGATAAATTAATTTTCAACAAAATACATGCATTTTTAATTCAAACAGATAAATTTCCTACCAAAATTAGAATAGTTGTATCTTCAGTTCAAAAAATTAATTTTTTAACTACAAATTTTTTCCTAACAGAATAGGTGAATTTTCAATGAAAGAAATTAATTTGCCGCAAAATGCATGGATTTTTAATTGAAAAAGATAAATTTCCAATAAAAAATGGAATAGTAAAATTTTCAGTTGAAAAATGAATTTCCATCAAATTAAAAACGAATTTTTAACAAAATAGTTTAATTTGAAACCGAAAAAAGTTTTTTGAATGAACATAACGAATCATCAATAAAAAAAACGATTTTTTAATAAATTGGTTCCACTTTCAACCAAGTAGTTTAATTTAAAAAGAAAAACAGATAATAGTTAGTATTTCGAACAAAAAGGTCTTGAATTTGAAACCATGAACAGTTGAATTTAACCAAAGTAAACCAATTAAAAAAAAAATAGTTTAAAATCCTCGATCAAATAATAATAGTTGCATTTTTAGGCAAAAACAGATTAAATTTCTACGACCAAGAAAGATTTTTCATTCGAAAAAAAAATCTTCCAAAATGTGGAATTTTCATGCCATAAAGATGAATTTTCTACAAAATAGTTGCATTTTCGAACCGCAAATATGAATTTTCAACAAAAAAGTTCAGATTTGACGAAATAGTTGAATTTTTAAGCGTGAAGGCAATTTTTCAATGAAGCAGGTCAATTTTCAACCGAAAAGATTCACTTTTTTGTTTTTACCAATATTTTTGAACTTCAAAAAGATTAATAAAATTGTATGTTCATTTCTTGAGTTTATAAATTGTATAATAAACTTTTTAGAGGTCAATATTTTTATATAAATAATTAAGTACAATCTGTAAAATATATTAAATATTTTAAATACTTCTCCGAGCTTCCAATTTCTTTAATTTGAATAATAGATACTATGTGAAATACGAAAAATTTGTAATAATATTAATTTTATATTTTAATATAAAAATTGGGTAGTCTTATCAAATTGTTTTTATAACAACGAATTTTCTTCAAATTTACGCAAGAACCTTTTAAATTAAACATATTTTAAGCCTATCCATTTTTTATATGTATTGTAAATTTATGCCCTATCATCGATTTTATTGATTTTCCAGTCAATTACTGATCAGTGAGGACATCTAAGTGCAGCAATATCAATCTCTGATACACGGAAAGAGTTACTTTCACTTTTTGCCAATGATAATTTAAAATAATGTTGGTTCATATCCCGGCTTGAAAGTGAAAGTGAAATTTTTTTAATTTATTATTTAGAGTAAAATTATTGAAAAATATCAATTTTCAACCAAATAGTTACATTTAAGAAGAAAAAACGAATTTTAAAAAAAATAGTTAAATTTTCAATCAAAGTAATGAATTTTCAACCAAAATGATGAATCTTCAAATGGAACAGTTGAATTTTTAACTGAAAGGATGATTTTTCAATAAGAATGATTAATTTTTAACTAAAATTATAAATTTTCAACTGAAATTATGAATTATAAAGTATAAATTATAAAGAATGAACCAAAATGGAATAATTAAATTTTCAACCAACAAAAATAACAATTTTTCCACAAAATGAATCTTCAATTAAAATAGTTGAATTTTTGGCCAAAAAGATGAATTTTCAACTAGAATGATGAATTTTCAACCACAAATTGAATAGTTGAATTTTCTGTCAAAAAAATTAATGTTTAACCAAAATAATGAATTTTCGACCAAAAAAGGGGAATTTTCAATCAGATAGTGGAATTTTCAACTAAAAAGGTATAATAAGAACCAAAAATGAAATAATTAATTTTTCAACCAACAAAAAGAACACATTTTTCATAAAATGAATCTTCAATTGAAATAGTTGCATTTTTGACCGAATAGATGATTTTTCAACCCAGAAGATTATTGAAAAAATAGAATTTTCAACAAAATACATGAATTTTCAATCAAAAATTGAATAGTTAAATTTTCTGTCAAAAAAATTAATGTTCAACCAAAAAGGTGAATTTTCTACCAAAAAAGGTAAACTATGAACCTAGAATGTAATAATTAAATTTTCAAGTTACAAAAACAACACATTTTCTATAAAATGAATCTTCAATTGAAATTGTTGAATTTTTGATCAAAAAAATGATATTTCAACTAAAATGATGAACGTGTAACTGGAACAGTCGAATTTGCAATCAAGGAGATTTTTTTTTTAACAAAAAAGACGAATTTTCAACAAAATACATGAATTTTCAACCAAGAATTGAATGTCAAATTTTCTGTCCAAAAAATTAATTTTCAACCAAACAGTTGAATTTTTAACTGGAAAATATCAATTTACAACCAAACAAATAGTTGAATTTGAAAAAAAACGAATTTTCGACACAATAGTTAAATTTTCAATCAACGTGATGAATTTTCAACTAAAATGATAAATCTTTAACCGAGACAGTTCAATTTTAAATAAAAAAGATGAATTTTTAACTATAATTAAGAGTTATAAAGAAGATTAATTTTCGACCGAAAAGGACGAAGCTTTAACAATATTTCTATATTTTTATGCGAGAAAGCATACATTTTCAACCAAACATTGAGTAGTTAAATTTCAAGTTCAAAAAATTTATTTTCAACCAAAAAGATGAATTTTAAACAACAAAAAAAAAGGAATTTTCAACCAAGGAGATTAATTTTCTCCAAAAAAAAAGAGGAATTCTTGACCAAAAAATTGAATTTCAACTAAAAATGGTATGCTATGAACCAAAAATGGAATAATTAAATTTTCAACCAACAAAAATAACAAATTTTCTAAAAAATGAAGCTTCCATTGAAATATTTGAATTTTTGACCAAAAAGTTGAATTTTCAACTAAAATAATAAACGTGTAACTGGAACAGTCGAATTCGCAACCAAGGAAATTAATGTTAAATTAATGTTAAATTAATGTTCAACCAAACAGATGAATTTTCTACCAAAAAAGATAAATTTTCAATCAAACAGTTGAATTTTCAACTAAGAAAGATCAATTTACAACCAAATAAATAGTTGAATTAAAAAAAAAAACAAAGAAGAAAAAAGAATTTTCGACACAGTAGTTAAATTTTCAATCAACGTGAAGAATTTCTAACTAATATGATAAATCTTGAATTTAGACAGTTGAATTTCGAATAAAAAAGATGAATTTTTAGCTAAAATTATGAATTATGAAGAAGTATAATTTTCGACCAAAAGAGACGAATTTTCAAAGGGAAAAGAAAAATTTTTAATTAAAAATTGAATAGTTGAATTTTAACCAAAGAGATGCATTTTCAACTAACATTATGAAATATTCAACTGGGTTAGTTGAATTTTAAGTTAAAAAAATTAATTTTTAACCAAAAAGACGAATGTTCATCAAAGAGATTAATTTACGCAAAAAAAACAATTCTCTACAAAAATATTTAATTTTAACTAAAAGAGATAAACTCTGAACCAAAATTGGAATAATACAATTTTTAGCCAACAAAAACAACAAATTTTTCACAAAATATTTAAATTTCAAGTAAAAAAAATTAATTTCCAATCCAAAAGACAAATTTTTTAACCAGACAGTTGAATTTTCAAGTGAAATTATAAAAATTTCAAATGAAAATGATCAATTTTTAAACAAATAAAAATTTTAATAATAATAAATAATATGGATTTTAAAAAAACAACTAAAATTATGAATTATGAAGATTAGACGAATTTTCAACCAAGAAGATTAATTTTCTCTCAGAAAAAAAATTATTTTCAGCCAAATAGTTGAATTTGCTACTAAAAAAGATAAATTTTCAATCAAAAGTAACTAATCAAGTTGAATATTCCACCATTTTAGTTGAAAATGTATCTTTTAGGTTGAAAATTGAACTATTCCATTTGAAGATTCATAATTTAAGTGAAAAATTCATCACTTTGATTGAAAATTGAACTATTTTGTTGAAAATTCGTTTTTTTTTCGTGGAAAATTATTTTTCTTTAAACTGAAAATTTAACTGTTCCAGCTGAAAATTTAACTCTCGCATTTTTTTGAAAACTCGTTTTTTTTGAAGAATGTTTTTAACTGGAAATCTTACTATTTAATTTTTGGCTGATAATTCATGTTTTTAGTTTTAAATTCAACTATTGCAGTTGAAGATTTATAGTTTTAGTTGGAAATTCATCACTTTGGTTGAAAATTCGTTTATTTTGGTTGTAAATTATTTTTTTATTGAAAATTCAATTTTTGCAGTTGAAAATTTAACTATTTTGTTGAAATCGTATTTTTTTCTCGAAAATTAATTTTTTTAACTGAAAATGAAACCAATCAAGTTGAATATTCTACCATTTTAATTGAAAATTCATGTCTTTGAGTTTCAAGTCGTTCACTTTGTTTGAAAATTATTATTTTTTACTGAAAATTTAACCACTTTGTTGAAATTTTTTTCTGTTGGAAATTAATTTTTTAACTGAAAATGTAACTAATCAAGTTGAATATTCCATCGTTTCAGTTAAAAATTCATCTCTTTCGTTGAAAATAATTTTTTAACTGAAAATAATTTTTAACTATAAATTTTACTATTCAATTTTTGGTTGAAAATTAATGCATTTTGTTGAAAATTCGTCCTTTGTGATCAAAAATTAATCTTCTTGGTTGAAAATTCAACTATTTCAGTTGAAGATTCATTATTTTAGTTGAAATTTCATCTTTTAGGTTGAAAATTCAACTATTCCATTTGAAGATTCATAATTTTAGTTGAAAATTCATCAGTTTAATTGAAAATTGAACAATTTGTTTGAAAATACTTTTTTTTTGTTGGAAATTATTTTTCTTCAAACTGAAAATTTAACTGTTCCAGCTGAAAATTGAACTACGGCATTTTTTTGAAAACTCGTTTTTTTTTTTGAAAATTATGTTTTTAACTGAAAATCTTACTATTTAATTTTTGACTGAAAATTCATTTTTTTAGTTTAAAATTAAACTATTATAGTTGAGGATTTATTGTTTTAGTTGTAAATTCATCACTTTGGTTGAAAATTCGTTTATATTTTGGTCGAAAGTTAATGTAATTTGTTGAAAATTCGTCCTTTGTGGTCAAAAATTAATCTTCTTGGTTGAAAATTCAACTATTTCAGTTAAAGTTTCATCATTTTAGTAGAAAATTCATCTTTTAGGTTGAAAATTCAACTATTCCATTTGAAGATTCATAATTTGAGTGAAAAATTCATCACTTTAATTGAAAATTCATTTTTTTTCCGTTGAAAATTATTTTTCTTCAAACTGAAAATTTAACTATTCCAGTTGAAAATTTAACTTTCGAATTTTGTTGAAAACTCGTTGGTTTTTTGTTGAAAATAATTTTTTTAACTGAAAATCTTACCATTCAATTTTTGGCTGAAAATTCATGTTTCTAGTTTAAAATTCAACTATTATAGTTGAGGATTTATAGTTTTAGTTGTAAATTCATCACTTTGGTTAGAAATTCGTTTATTTTGGTTGGAAATTATTATTTTTCACTGAAAATTTGATTTTTGCAGATGAAAACTGAACTTTTTTGTTGAAAAATCGTTTTTTTGTTGAAAATTAATTTTTTTAACTCAAAATGTAACCAATAAAGTTGAATATTCCACCGTTTTAGTTAAAATTCATCTCTTCGGTTGAAAATTCAACTATTTCAGTTGAAGATTCATCATTTTAGTTCAAAATTCATTTTTTAGGTTGAAAATTTCACTATTCCAGTTGAAAATTCATAATTTTATTGAAAAATTCATCGTTTGGATTGAAAATTTAACTATTTTGTTCAAAATTCATTTTTTTATTGGAAATTAATTTTTTTAACTGAAAATTTAACTATTCTATTTTGGGTTGTAAATTGTTTTTTCTTTTTTTGAAAGATTGTTTGACTAATGGATATTTACGACTATTTACTTTTAACCTCGAATCTACTACAATAATTACGGAATTAGGACTAATAAATTGTCCTCCAATGGTCACGGGCTACCTACTTCATTATTAACCTTCTACAGACCTCCAAGAATAACAGATCTTCTTGTAATTAATGATTAAAATAAAAAAGAAAGAGTTGATGAAATTTTCGTTAAACATAAAAAATTATTAATAAAAATACCAATTCCATACATAAAACGTAAAAAATCATTATTTTTTTAATGAATTGTAAAAATAAATTGTTGTTAAATTTAAAAGATGATTAATAAAAATAAAATTCAATACATAAAAAATCGATTCACCGAAGCTTTCAAGGATTGCAGAATTTAAAACTCGAAATTTAGTAATGGAACTCAAAAATGTACGATTTCGAATTTTGAATAATTTAAAATACAAAATGTATAAAATATCACAATTTAGGATTGTTAACATTTAAAAATTAACATTTTTAAAGTCAAATTATTTAAAGCAATTGCAAACAATTTTATGTGAAGTAAAAATAATTTTTTATTTAATTAAGAATCACAAATTTTGTTTTAATTCATTTAGAAAAAATTCGAGTAAGTTTAAGAGATATTTAGAATTTCGGAAAAGATTCAAAAATAATTTGAATCTTGGAAAGATTTCAAAAAATTATCAAAACAAAATACAGATTTTGGATCAAATGACTTTTTATTTTAAAAATTCATTTTAACAGAATATCGAAAAAGACTTCAAGAGACATCCAAAATTGTCAAAAAATAATTGGGAACATTTTAAGTGATTTTTTTTTTTCAATTTTTCAGGTTTAACAAATTTGAAAATATCCTAGTAATTTTAAAACAAAAATTCCTGGAAAATTTTTTAATGATCTTTTATTTAAAAAAATAATAATTTTAAGAGCATATTTAAAATCGATGTTAAAATTTTTTTTGATGTGTGAATAAAAATTTTACAATTATTAATTTGTGAGGATCGAGAATTACGTAAAAAATATTTTTAATTTTAAAATGAAAATTTTAAATTTGAATTAATATTTCATAAAATTTCGTAAAATAATGTAAAATGTACAATTTCCAATTTTTAATAAATAATTGGAAAAACGAAATGTATAAAATACCACGATTTAGGATTGTTCACATTTAAAAAATCAAAATTTCAAAATAATGTTATTTAAATCATTGACGTTATAAATAATTACATCTGAACTGAAAATAATTTTTCAATTAATTAAAAATCACCTAATTTTTGTTATTCCAGATTAGAAATAAGTTGTGGATAAAATTCAATTTTCCCTTTTCCATTAAAACTGACTCTTATTTATTTCTTATGTTATTTATACTCTTCTTTCTGACTAAAAAGTATCCTAACTAAAAAAATGCTTTTTAAATTAAATTTAAATTTGTACTATTTTTTAAGAAAAATCACCATTAAGATTAGCAATTATTGAAAATTTTGTATTATTTAATGAGTTAATAATAATCTTATATAAATAAATATGTTAAAAAATATAAAATATAAATAAATAATAATAATTTTAGATTATAAGTTTTTTTATCAGAAATTCACATTTTGAAACAAAAATCATTAGATTTTAAAGCTTCAAATTTTTTTAACAATTTTACGTTACATTAACTTTTTTGTAAACAAGAAATCGGTTATTTTAAACAAAAATCATTAGATTTGGAAGAAGATTCACAATTCTGAACAATTTTCAGTTGTATTAGTATTTTTCGTCGGAAATTATTAGTATTTTTAATAATTCATGATTAGATTTAAAAGAATATTTACAATTTTTCAACAATTTTAGGTTATGTTGTGTGTTAAACCTGAAAATTGTATTTAAAAAAATCATTAGACTTAATCCAATGATTTTTTTTAAATAATAAAATTCATAAGCTTGAAAAATTGCGGATTGGGTTGGTGTTTTTTGTCGGACATCATTTTTTAAATTTAAAAGTCATTAGATTTCAAAGAAAATTATTAATTTTTTTAACATTTGAGGTTAAGTTAGCGTTTTACATATAGAAAATTGGTATTTTCGGACAAAAATAATTATAATTTTAACAAAATTCAGAATTTTTCAACAATTTTGGATAAGGTTAGTTTTTTCGTCAGAAATTGCTATTTTTATTTTAAAAAAATTATATTTTAATCATTTCAAAGAAGAATAACAACTTTTCAATATCTTTAGGTTACGTTAGCGCCTTTACATCAGAAATGACTATTTTTAATACAAAATCATTTCGAAGATTTTAAAGAAGATTTACAATTTTTTAACCATTTTAGGTTACGTTTGCGTTTTACTTAGAAAATTGGTATTTACAGACAAAAATAATTATAATTTGAACAAGGTTTAGAATATTTTAACAATTTTGGATTATATTATTTTTCTTCGATGGAAATTGGTATTTTTAATAAAAAAATTATATTACAAACATTTCAAAGAAGATTCACAACTTCTTAACAATTTTAGGTTATGTTATTGTTTTACATCTGAAATGGGTATTTTAAATAAAAAATTATTAGACTATGAAGATGAAACATTTTTCAACAATTTACGCTTTTCGGTTTTAATAGCGTTTTTACCAGTTTAGCATTTTTCAATCAAAAATAATAAGATTTTAAAGTTACGTATTTTTTAAAACAATTTTAAGTTATTTCAACGGTTTCGACTAAAAACTGGTATTTAAAAAAATCATTATATTTCGAACATGATTTAGAATCTCTTAATGATTTTTGATTATGTTAGTTTTTTTCGTTAGAAATTGCTATTTTAAATAAAAAATCATCAGATTTCAAAGAATATTTACAATGTTTCAACAAATTTAGGTTATGTTGGAGTGTTTCACCGGTTTCACCTGAAATTTTTATTTTAAACTAAAAATCATTAGATTTAAATCCAATGATTTGAAAATCTTCAGATTTCAAAGAAGATTCGTCATTTTTGATTCATATTAGGTTAGATTTCCTTTTTTGCATAGAAAATTTGTATTTTCAGAAGAAAATAATTACAATTTGAATTAAATTTAGAATCATGTTAGTTTTTTTCATGGAAAAGTGGTATTTTTAATTTAAAAAAAACATATATTTCAAACGTTTCAAAGATATAATCAAAGAAATAAATAGATTTCCAAGTTTCGTAATTTTTTAACAATTTTAGGTTACGTTCGTTACATTAGCGTCTTAGTCTAAAAACTGGTATTTTAAAATAAAAATTATTATATTTCGAAGAAGATTTGCAGTTTTTCAACAGTTTCAGGTTATATTAACATTTTTCAAAGGAAATCAGTTTTTTTTTTAACAAAAATCAATAGATTTGTGAAAATTGAAATTTTATGAAAAACTGATTAGATTTCAGAGAAGATTCATAATTTTTCGACAATTTCACGTGACGTTGGCGTTTTACATCGAAAATTGGTATTTTCAAACAAAAAACATCATAATGTTTAACAAGATTTTCAATTTTTAACAATTTCGGATGCTACTACAGTTTTTCGTCCAAGTTTGTTATTTTCACATTAAAAAATTTAGATTTCGAAGAAGATTCACAATTTCAGGTTAAGTTGGCGTTTTACAAAGAAAATCTGTATTTTTAGTACAAAATCATTAGACTAAAAAATTATTAAGATTTTTTTGTACATACTTAATATAGATTTTAAAGTATTAAGAATTACAATTTTGAAACAATTTAAGGTTATGTTAAAGTTTTTTTACCGGAAATTGGTTGTTAAAAATGACATTGAAAGAAGATTCACAATAATTTAGAACAGATTTTTTTATGTTATGTTAGTGATTTCAGAAGAATCCATGTATAATAGAGCGGACTCAAGTGTAACTGTACTCTACAGGCGAGCATGCCAATTTAAAAAAAAATTATTTAGTATTTTTTTTGTTTTAAACCTTATACTAGATTACAGTGCCATAGAATAATAGGAAAAATAGTAATAATAAATTAGATTGTAGAAAGATCAGAAGTCGTCATATGTGTATTATCCTTTGGTTCACTTGCCATTATCTTCAATCACTTTAATGTAGATACCTACCGCTGAAAATGCTAAAATGTAAGGGGACACATAATTATGCACGTAATAAAATTCAATACGTTACTGATATTTTAATAAAAAACAATTTTAATTTTTAAACAAAAAAAGGTGAAATCATACGCAAAAGACAAATTTTCACCAAAATAACTCAATATAATAACTCAAATAAATATAATAACTCAAATCCTCAACCACAAAAGAATGCTTGCTTTGAATCATAAAAAGGTATTTATTAACTTTTAGTATAATAAATATTTCTTTAGTTCAAAGCAATTTCTGTTCATTCAAAGAAATTTATTTGAATGAAAAAAAATTATTTTTTCTTCCAATAGAAATTTTTATTGAATAGTAGGGTTCACTGATAATTATTATTATAATTATTATGAATCCTGAGAAAAATTGCAATTTATCTAAAATTGCTAGTTTTTAATTGAAAATTTGAATCTTTTTTGTTGAAATATTGAACTATGTATTATATTTTTCGTTTAAAAATTCAGCTATTTAGTCAAAATTGATATACTTTACTCAGAATTTGTCTTTTCAGTAAAAAATTAATCTTCTAATTTGAAAATTCTACTATTCAGTAAAAGCTAATTCTTTTAGTTGAAGATTCATCATTTTAGTTGAAAATTCTTTTTTTAACTGGAAATTCATAGTAATTACAATTGTCGAATAATTCGAAGTGATAAGAAATAACGAAATGATAAAAGTAGGCCATAAGAATAAGATGTTTTCGAAACGGTTTCCATATTGAATATTTTTGTAGATAAAATAAATAAATAACAAAATATGGAATAATACTTGAATTAAAAAATACGCTCACTTAATGAATGTATTATTTATTATTTTTGAATTTATAGTTTGATGATTTTTTAATTATTCACATTCGGGAATGTTATAAT
>CAKNXH010051894.1:0-11337 GCA_932178445.1 Andricus quercusramuli | reverse complement strand
TTATATTATCCTGTTTCTCGCAAGCGACATCATCAAATACAGTGACTGAATTTGGTTTTGCTTCCCTTGGCATTATAACCTCCTCATGCTCATTAAAAGGATAGTACTCAACGCCATCTACAGATTGAAAAAAAAAAAAAAAAAAAAAAAAAAAAAAAAAAAAAAAAAAAAAAAGGTAACAAATGTCCATGTCGTTTTTCTCTATTCTCGTTTTGAACAAGCAAATCAAAATTCTGGATAGGTAGTTTCACAGGTTGTGTTTTAAACTGCATCTTGACGAAGACTGACTGGAAATCCTATAAATATCTTGGTTATATAGGTTGAACCTTCAGTCTGAAAGTATCCCTTGCATATATATGATCGTTCACAGAGGCAAACGAGTCGGTTGTAAACGATCCTCGAAGCAGGCAAGACGTGGAAGAGGTTTGCTCAACAAAATCATCAACAATTTGCCGTTTGAGTTGCACTTGCCTGGTTACCAGTACTGTGGACCAGGTACTAAACTAGCCAAACGATTATCACGAGGTGATCCAGGAATCAATCCACTGGACGCTGCTTGCGAAGAGCACGATATAGCCTACTAACAGAATAGAGAAAATATAGAGGCTAGAAACTCAGCTGATAGAGAACTAGCTGAAAAAGCTTGGAAACGTGTCTTGGCTCAGGACGCAGGCATAGGTGAAAAGGCGGCTGCTTGGGGAATAACAAACGCAATGAAGATGAAATCAAAATTCGGGATGGGTCTCAGGAATAAAAAACCTACCACTACACTGAGAAAAATTGTCGCTGCAGCTAAAAAGTCTATGATTTCAACCAATAATGCGCAAACTGCCATTAAATCTGCACTCAGAGGCGCACGCGCAGCTGTAATGAAGGCTGGTGGAAAAAGAAATGTGAATAAACCTCGTATTCTACCTGTACCGACCAAAGTAGAAGGATTTTTCCCCTTTCTCATACCCGTTTCTGCGGGCCTCAGCGCTGCCGGGGCGCTAAGCTGGTGGAGCTGCAGGAATAGCTAAAGCTGTAAATGATGCAAATTCGGCAAAACAGCAACTTTCAGAGAGTAAACGGCATAATGAAGCGATGGAAGCCATTTCTTTAGGAAAAGGCCTTTACTTGAAGCCATATAGGAAAGGATTAGGGCTTCATCTAAAGCCTTAACTGATGCAGATTTACTCAAATTCGCAAAATCTTTGAAGATTCCGCATTTTCGAGGTGTTTTCATGCGAAATGGATTACCAAAGGGTGGACCACGTAAATATGAATGTGCTATTGTCAATCTTGATGATAAAAAAGGACCAGGAACACATTGGTGTGCCTATAAAAAGATTGGCAGTAAAATAATGTATTTCGATAGCTTCGGTAATCCTGGACCACCTTCGGATCTCTTCAAGTATCTCGGTGCTGGTAGCATAAAGTATAATCACGAGAGATATCAAAATTACGATACATTCGTGTGTGGACATTTATGTTTACGATTTCTATGCAATCAATTAAAATTTAAAAGTACGTTCAATCTATTTAAGTGCTGAAATTTGCAATATCAAGTCAGTTGAACGCTAGCAGTCATCATGGATGATTCATTGACACTGACATTATCGGGAACTTCTCCAATCCTGGAAACTCACTATTTTCCTCCGATTGAGTTGTCTCCTCATAAAAATTACGCACTTGGACTCGTTGAATTTCTAACTTTTAATTCGATACCTAATGTAGACATTGGTCAAAATAAATTTTATGTGGGTAATGAAATAATTGAAATACCTACAGGAAGTTATGAAATAGGTGACATAAAGCGCTATCTACAGAATGTTTTAGTCAAAAAGGGTATTGAAATTCATATTAAACCAAACAATAATGCTTTAAAAAGCGAAATTTATTGCAGTCACGATGTAAATTTTGAGCCTAAAGATTCTATTGGTCAATTGCTAGGTTTCTCTCCACGCAGACTAAAAGCTAAACAAGTGTATGAATCTGATCAAACGGTATTAATCATAAAAGTGAATTCTTTGAGGGTTGAGTGTAGCATAACTACAGGTGCATACATTAATGGTCAGAAAGTACATACTATTCATGAGTTTTTTCCCTTAGTGCCACCTGGATATAAGATAGTGGAAGTACCATCTCATGTCATTTACCTGCCAGTCGCCGTGCAGTCAATAGATCATATACAGCTCCGTATAGTTGATCAAGACGAACATTTGGTTAATTTTCGTGGAGAAGTTATAACAATTAGACTACACATCAAGTCTCTCTAATAATAATGGGTATTGTTTTCAACACAAAGATTGGCTTTGGTTATAATAAACCAGCACGATGCCAAAAGCTAATCAGTCGACAAATAGCAGTCAAAGGGTTAACACCTCAAAGTGCCCTCTTCTTAGAAAGTCAAGGTCTGAAGCTCAAAAGAAGAAGAAAATAAAGAGATTCAAGATTTTTTGCACCTGCATCTGTAAATTTGTCTATCATCGTTTGATCATTTGTCATGGACGGGGAAATTTTAAATATTCAAGCACCAATCATCTTTGATGAGTCGATTGCACACTGTGAAATTCATGCACATCAGCCTTATGCCTCATCAACCTTCAACAACAGTGATGAAATTCGGATTGCTGTTCAAAATCAGGACCACTGTCTCCTGCCGAGCAAAAGTTCACTTCACGTGCATGGAAGAATCGTAAGAACTGATGGAGAACCAGTTACAAACACAGCTTTAGTTTCCAATGCCATCTGTCATTTGTTTGAAGAAGCAAGATTCTAAATCAATGCAATAGAAATTGATAGAAACAAGAATATTGGTCTCACTAGTCTCATGAAAAATTATGTATCTCTAAATCCTGGACAATCACGTTACATACAGAATACTGGTTGGCTCGAAATAAATGATAATAATCAATCATTAACCATCGCTACTGGCTACTTCGATGTAGCCATACCGCTTAACATGATATTTGGTTTTGCTGAAGATCATCACAAAATCATTGTCAATGCTAAGCATGAACTTATTTTGACAAGATCAAAAAGTGATGCAAATGCCATCTTGCAAGCGGCTCCCATCGAGCAGTATCGAATTGAAATTAATAAAATGGAGTGGTTATTGCCTAGCGTTAGGCTGTCAGATTCACGAAAATTTCAGTTGCTAAAATATATTGAAAAAGATCCGCCTATTCCAAAAAGTTGTCGAACTTGGGAACTGTATGAATATACTCTACTTCCAACTACTTCAAACCACGTTTGGACAGTAAAAACCTCAACACAATTGAAAAAACCGAGATTTGTCATACTTGGATTTCAAACAAACAGAAAAAATAATACTACTAGAAGTTCTAGCAACTTTGATCATTGCAATCTGACTAATGTCAAACTACTTTTAAATGATCAGTGCTATCCTTATAGTAATTCGAATCTTGATATTAATCGAAATCAGTACGCTCTTCTCTATGAAATGTACACAAACTTTCAAGCTAATTACTATGGTAAAGAACCGCAACCATTGCTATCGAGAGGGGAATTTATACAGTATGCACCTCTAGTTGTTATTGACTGCTCTGAACAAAATGAGTCACTGAAATACGGACCAGTTGATGTTCGTTTAGAATTTCAAACTGGTGACAATTTTCCTGCTCAAACGTCAGCATATTGCTTAATTTTGCATGATCGTATAGTTGAGTATAAACCAATAAGTGGTGAAGTGAAAAAGTTGGTATAAAACTGTTGTAACCACATGGAGATAGTTTAGTTGCAATCAAGATGGACTACATTGTTGATATGCAGGGCTTCAAGTTACCAGACAATAAATTTGTCTTGAAAGAATTGGCTATATTACCATTCTTTGATGCTACAGGTATAAAGCCATATTCTTTTCTCTTTCAACCACCCTGCAAGTGGAAAAACATTCCACCGAAGTATAAGTCTATAAACATTTGGACAG
The DNA here is from genome assembly GCA_932178445.1 of Andricus quercusramuli. Lineage (NCBI taxonomy): Eukaryota > Metazoa > Arthropoda > Insecta > Hymenoptera > Cynipidae > Andricus > Andricus quercusramuli. The sequence continues at coordinate 7,406 of CAKNXH010051894.1, read as the reverse complement.
AGCGCAATCATCATGGAATACCTTGGAATTCTGGTGATTTACCGTATTCGCAAGTGCCTGTAATACTCGAGAATTTTTTAGCAGAGGCAACACAAATTTTTGTAAAAGGCTTGGAAAAAAAGAATTGGTTGCAACAATTTGCAGAAATATCGTGTGAAATTGTTGATATGCTTGATTTGGAATGTCCCTTGCTAAAGGAATTGCGTGAAATATTTAGAATTAATTATATTAAATGTACACATCATATGTATGAAAATTACTCTACTTGCGCAACTGAAAATGTAATTTTATTGGAAAACTGGATGACTATAGAACATGAATATTTTATTACTTTTTTTAATTTATAGAGATAAGACAAAAAATATTTTTCCATATACTTAATTTATAGTCTACTTATTTTGTAAGTATAATGTACTGAAATTTTAGAAATAAATAAAAGAAAATTAAAATGAAATTTGTGTTTTGTTTTAGTTCCTTGTTCTTATAATAATAAGTGCGAATAGTAGATAAGCGAATCGTGAGTCAGCGAACATCATTGGCATTGTGGCTTGAAGAAACATCATCCTTCGGTATTGAGAGATTACGTCTGGTGGATCAGGTTGCAATAAATGAAAAACACCAATTTATATTCAACTTATTTTTTCTTCTCTGCTCTTTATTTTCAGAGACTTTTCACTTACAGTGTAGCTATCTTACGATCTAAAAATTGATTAAACACTCATTCCTCAGCTTACATGTCATTCGTATAACTCACACATACACACACGCTTCACTCTGTCGCGTGAGGTCATCCGCGGCTAGAGACCTGATGACGTACACGTTCCAGTAGCTTCTGGATTGGTGTCTTTAAGGAACCATGATCGTAGCTTCCGGAGCCTACAACTTCTCGTAATAATAATAATCCACAATCTTAATTAAATATATATACTGTATACAAATACCATAACTATATAAATGAGATTAATTATATACAAACACTATAGACATGAGATTAATTATATACAAATACTATATACATGAGCTTAATTATATACATTATCAACTTCCACCAAGGACCTCCGCAGTTGTCTGTGGGGAAGGGGAGGTGTTACCCCTACTTGGCGCGTCCCCAGGTGGGGACTGCGAAGGAGATGGCACCTAAAAGGGACATTGTGCCCGACAAGGAACAAGGAGCTCCGAAAAAGAAGAAGAAGAAAAGGAGAATCCTCCGGAAGGCCGTGACCATCACGCCAGCCCCGGGGATGAACAATGCAGATGTCCTGAGGGACATCCAGAAGAAGGTGAAGCCTGAGGACCATGGCGTAAACGTCAGGTCTATCAGGCAGACGAGGAAGGGCGATATCCTCATTGAGGTGGGTGCCAAAGCGGAGCAGCGGCAGCACTTCGGTGAGGCCATATCGGAGGCCCTAGGACAAGACGGGTGTGTTCGACACCTCGCTCCGAAGGCGCAGGTCGTGGTCTACGACTTAGTCGAGACCACGGAGGCTGCTGATGTGGAGGCAGCGGTAAGGACGGCCCTGGGAGAGCAGCTTGGCTCTCCACCTAGGGTAAGCCTAACCAGAACGAGCAGGAGAGGCTGCATCCTAGCTTTCGTCGAGCTAGATGCGGCCGCTGCTGCCAAGATGGTGAATGTTGCCCGACTGAAGGTCGGATGGGTGAACTGCCGGGTAAAGGCACATTGTGCCGAAACCCGGTGCTACAGGTGCCACTCTCTGGGGCACGTTGCCCGAGAGTGTGCTGCAGACGATCGCAGCAAATGCTGCAGGAGATGCCTCGGAGAGGGCCATAAGGCAGCGGAGTGCCAGAATCTGGTAACACCCCGACCGCCGGCTACAGCCAAGAGGAAGATATAGAAGATGCAGAAGAAGAAGAAGTCCAAGTGGTCCGATCTGGGACACGAAGACGAAAGAAAGAAGAAAAGCAGAAGAAGCCCTAGCAGGCAAAGAAATGGCACCCCCTGAAGTAATGCGAAAGCAGTTCCGGGGGGATTCCTGCCAAGGAGAAAAGGGTGGTGGTTTTTAGTCGGTCGTTGGTAGCATCACTATAATGGTCAAATTAAGATCTTTGTATATTCACATATATTCAGATCATTGTAGTGATGATATCAATATCCCGACACTACCGAGAAGTGCGGACCCTTCTCGGTGTGTGTTAGCACATTCTCCACATTCCCTCGTCAAAAAAAAAAAAAAAAAAAAAAAAAAAAAAAAAAAATAAAAAATGCCTTGGGTTTCAAATTTGTTTTGGCATATCCCCATGGAAGTGTATCTGTCGTTCCAGGAATGAGCACTCTTTTATCGTCGTGCCAGCTTAGTGCAATTTTTTTCTGTTTAATGGTGTGCACTTCGTGTTTTCTACTGCGGATCAAATTTTGGTACGCTGTTACATTTTCATATTTAAGGAGACACTTTTTATAATCATTAAATGTAATTTTCCTCAACGCAGACCCTTTCACACCTTTAGCTTTCTTTTTCTCACACCTTTCATTCCAGATTTTGTATGCATATGATTTCGCTCTCAAACCAACAAACTCTGTTATAATTTTTCCACTGTACTCATCTTTCATTAGTCCTAATACTTTTTTATTTTTTAGCGGTATTCCGTAAACATTACCTGGAGGATAATCTGATGTGTCAAATTTGTGAATATCCCGCTTAATGAAATCATAAATGTTTGAAACGGTGAAATGGTAGATGAGACTATCAGTGTCGGTGTAAAGCAATTTTGCACGATTTCCAAAATTTGGTAAAATGTAGTTGTAATGAAAGTCATAGGTAATTATTTTGGAGAGATCGAGAACAGAAAATCCCACATAAATTGGTTTATTGAATTTAACTTTAAGTCTTTTTGATTTAATAATAACCATATCTTCATCGAATATGACACAGCTATGAAAATTTGGCTTGGAAATCAGAGCTTTTGCACCATACCTTCCATCCCATTTTGTTATCAATCTCACTTCTCTATATTTTCTAACATTCTCCATTGTTTTGCCAAAGACAGAATTGTTCATCAGCTTGTAGAAATTCTTCTTAAAATCATTGCTAGACATTTTTCGTTTCTCTGTATTTAGGTCAATGTACTCTTTTAGCCAAGGTTTTTGCTCAAACTTTAGAATTCGATGAATTTTCGTTACCTTCAGCCCCAAACTCAAATACTTTTTCAAATTTCTATAGTGGACTACGTAATTCTTCTTTGACAATACACTCGTTATCAGTTTTGGTATTTTACATGAGAAATTAGGCGGTACAAAGTGCTCTGGAGCCAAAGGCAAATCTCTGTGAAGATCATGCAATTCTGCAGGATATTCCATGTCTACCTCTAAAATGTAACCTATTGGTGAATCGTCTGGAATACTTTGTACATTGATATCTTGATCAAGTACCCATTCGAAACCACCAAAAGGTAAACATTCACTCATTGCTGCGCCATACTGGTTGTTGATATCAAAATATGAGATATATGATTCAGGTTCACTTAGATTAAAATCTGATCCCATGAATCGGTTATTCGCTTTGGCATATCTGTTTGAGCACTGCGATACACCACCACGAATACCCCTCTCAATTAGAAGAATCATTCCAGGATCTGTTAATAATTCAAGTTCAATTCCGATTAATTTGAGCATCGCATCAAAAGCAAGTCCTGGAGCTGTATAGTAATGTAAGGGATCGAGATTGTAGGTTGAAAGGCAATTTTTTTCTGAAATTTTCAAAAATATCAGCCAAAAGTAAAACGTCGGTTTTCAAGTATAAATCAGAGTATTCTCCCAAAGTTTGTATATGGAACGTTTCCCGAACATTGCATGCATGTTGGTAATCTTCATCGGAAATTTCTTCATTATTTAATTTTGAATAAAATGCGCTTTTAGGTGGTAACTGATGGTCATTTAATTTTTCCCAATCATTGATATAGTCGTAAGGAAATACTCCTTTTCTGACTAATAATTGACATTCTTCCGGATTATTGCAATGCTTGAGAGTAATTTTCTTATCATCATTTGCCAGATAAGAAGATCATTTTTCAAGGCTACTCGGCATGAAACGAAACGAATCTATAAACCGAAGATTTACTTTTGTACCGGCAACATATTTCGTGAACGAGACGTATTTCTCTTTGTTGATGGGTAATAATTTAACCTCACCCTCAAACTGTTTAGCTAATGCTTCGATGAAAAAGTGTGAATCATATCCTGAAAAATTGTGGAAAACTACTGGTACAGTGTGTGAGTCCTTGTAATTCACATTGTAGCCCTGATGACTTGCACCACGAAACTTACCTTTAAAGTGACAATGGTCGTGATGCCATACGTCATCCTGTTGAAATGGTTGTTCGCAAATGTGACAGTTTTGAGCAGACCTAAACTCTGCTTCTTGCTCTGGACTGAGTTTCTCCATTGGTACAATGCATGTTAATTCAGAATCAATATCTTCAGCAATTTCTTTTAATTCATTTACGAACCACTCTATACAATCTTTCCCACGATAAATTTGAAATTTTGAACGAGAGTCATCAAAGCTGCAATGTAAATATAATGCAACACTGTATGGAACATGCTTTTGATACGGCCCTATATTGAAAGGATTTTCAGCAACTTCCATTAATAGACATTCAATGTCAGCATAAACGGAGAATGGAACCTTCTCTTTGAATCTATAATTTCGGAATTTCAAAAATCTTTCTTTTTCATTGGGTAAAATCATTCTACATTGATTCGCATTTTCACAATCCAATTTGTGATTCTGTAATGATTTTTCTAATTTGAAGTGACATAGGCACCTGTCACAAAAGTAAGTACGGCAATTACCTTTTGTAAACTGAGATTTTACTAATCGGGATAAGTTTTTAATCAAAGCGAAGTGATAAATTGGATTACTGTCTTTTGATTCGCTTTCATTGAAACATTCAGTGTTAAGATTTGTATTTTCAATCATCAAAAGGTGTATTGTAGGACGACTAGACTTTTCTTTGCTTATATAGAGCGGTACAATTCCACCTTTTTTATATTTGTTATCATCTTCTACGCCGTACACATTTATGCACAACTCATTCATTTTTTCAAATTTTGGAATATCTTCAAGAGTTATAGGAAACAAGATTCCTTCATGTTTCAGTTCTGAATTATAATGTGGGTAGGAATCGACTCGATTTTTGTTAGTGGTGACAGGATGAATAGCGGCCATTATCGACCACAGAAAACAATAAACATCATTATTCTGAATATTTATAACAGCCTTTTTATCTTTTATATATTTTGGCAAATCAATGAATGTCGATATACCTGAATTTATTGGTAAATATTTATTAAAATTTACTATCAGGTTTATAATTTCACTAAGTGCCCATCCTGAATCCGTTTCCTGTAATTCTTCTACTTTTACTAAAATTTGGCCTAAAACATTTTCATCGTACCACGCACTGATGTCAGTTGATGGAAGGATTCTACTATTTTCAGTGTTTATGTATTTAATTTCTTCTACCGTTTCACCGTTCACTATTTCTTTAAATTTTCCGGCAAAAGAAACGTTTACTTTCAAACCCCCCATATTGTTTCAAAATATTTTTTATTCGTTGAACGATCATTGACTTTGTGTCCTCCAGAAAATGTTTAAGGTCCTTATGTCTTAAATTCACTACACATCCGGTTCTTATCCTACTCTGGAATGGAAGCTTCTAATGTGTCCCCTAAGGGTTTACATTGTTCTTGTATTTCTTCCCTATTCCTTCACACACCTCCCACACACATACTTGGTGGTGGGAGGGGGACCTACAGTTTAAGGTGGGTTCCGAACCACCAAGAGCAACAGCCTTAAGTACTTAGAGAACCTTTTTCTCTAGAGGTACCGGTCCCACGACTCTCCGGAGATGCACAGCTCCCTTGCTAGGCAAGTGTTCACCGCATGGGCCACCGAGACTCTTCCAGAGTGCGAGGCGGGAATCGAACCCGCAAGCCGATGGAGTGGGTCCAAAGCCTATGCCTTAACCCCCACGACCATCGTCCCACTTCTTATCCTACTCTTAAACGCTGATCCTAAGTTTTCCCACTGTATTCTATCTGTTTTTCTATTTGAATTTCCCACACCTTTCCCCATTTTTCTCATTACTTTCAATTTAGTTTTTAACGCTTTTAAAATTCCTACTGGTGATTGAACATGCATTTTTTGACCTACAGACAATTCTAAATACTTTAACATATTATTTAATATTTTAATATTCTGCCTACCAAATTTGATCCACTTGTTGATTTTATTGATTTTTTTATTCTCAGTTAGCATGATGTATGTCTGGTCCATGATGGAGATGAGTTTCCTGCTTTGTTCAGGCTCCATTTTTTTTTTCTGTCAGGCACGAGTCCACTACAAAACTTTGATGCTCACTTGGTGGCTGAGAATCAACTGGAAAATTTTTTGGCGTGAAACGACTTTTTAACACATAATATTCCACTGAATAGAAACTTTAACCTAGAGGGCACACTCACCTCCCACAATCACCTCCTTTTCTAATGTCCTGTTCACAAATGTCAATTGCAAAGCTCTTCCAGCAGGCTTGGTATTTATAGTGTGGATAAAAACTGGAAAAAAAATTCCTATGAAACAACCTTTCTTTTTAAAAACTCACAACATTTCACTGAATTTTTCACTTTAAATCCAGAAAAACACTAACCTTTTTTTTAACAGGCAACCTTTTAAATGTGACTCTCAGTTAAACTGTCAGAAAGTATGTTCAGGATAGAGAGAAGTATCGATCTATGAAATCACTGCACTGAATCTGGCAATACACTGGCAAATTATTTGCAGGTCGCGCCTCATATAGCTGAGAATTATTATTATTATTATGAAGGTTAATACCTAAGCAGAAAACGTTTTTGCGATGTAACTTCAAGGGCAAATGAAAAAAAAAATGTAACCTCGAAGCTATTTTACGTAAAATTCAAAATGCGTTTTACATTCATGAATTCCGTTCGTACAATTCTCAAAAACTGGAGTAGCTACCGGATGCAACCTGATGCGTGAGAATAAATCAAATTCATATGGACGATAACAGGATGTCACATCAAATTTCGCATACATACAGACTTGCATATTTGCGCCTTAAATATGACTGCTTTATCTATAAGGAAGCAATAGATCATTCTTGAACCTGTTTACATCAATTCGGCTCTGACAATTGCGAAATATTCTGTGACGTCATCATGAATTTCGAGAATTTTCCAGAAGCTCCAGGATCCCTCGAGAATGTTCTAGAAGCTAAGCAGCACGGTGTCCATGCCAGCCTCACACGGATACACACGCACACACACACACACACCGATACTCACTAATACTAATTGATCCAGAACTCCCCCTGTATATCTACTAACAAAATCTTGTGAAAAACTTATATATATATATATATATATATATATA
>CAKNXH010051891.1:7995-21728 GCA_932178445.1 Andricus quercusramuli | reverse complement strand
ACAATGGCAAAATGTTGTACGCTCAATAGTTTTTAAACTATTGATAACTGCAGTGAGCCAATAGGAGGTTGTTATTCTCGCGCGTTCATGAGCATCTTGCGCGAACGAACTGTTGATGTCTTACTTCAAGTTAGTATGAGAATACCTGTTGAGATTGTATAATTTCTCCTCCCTTTATTTTTGCAGAAGGTTTTGACTCGGTGCAACTTCACACTTAAACGAGATTCGAAAATTATCAAGTACCTTTCAATGGCAACAAAATTGCAAAACATTTCTCGAGGAGTTCATTACCTAAATTAAATGCATAATTTGCTTTGAATTCTGTAGAAGCCTCCTGAATTCTTTGCATTCCGAAAAATTAGTCAAGTTGGATCGACTGCTACGCTAGCAGTGAGTGAAGCTGAACTTGTCATTTGAATTCCACAGAATTCTCTTGAATTCCGTAGAATTTCCTTCAAAATTTTTTCATCATAATTCAAAAAGTTTTTAAGGCTTTTCAAGCTATGAGAATACAAAATGAATTATTTGGTATTTGAAAACTTTTAACTTCTCTGAATTGTTAATTATTTACCAATTAGTCAAGTTATGTCGAGGACTTCGCTTCCAGCGAGTGATGATGTAATCGATTCTTGAATTCCACAGAATTCTTTTAAATGCTCTGTAACATTGATGAATATTTAAAGTCTGTTTGAATGTCATCGAATGTTTTTAAATGTAAAATTCTAAATCCAATTCCGGGTAGTATTTCGAATAACGGAGAAATGAAAGAAGGCCCTGATAATGTAGAAACTTTCTAAATTTTTAAACAAATATCTATCGAATTCGAAGTCATGAAAGTTAATTTTATTTCTGCAAATAAAGAAATACCTTCGCTCGACATTTATAAACGTTTAGTTTTTCGACTGAAGAATTCAAACAAGAGATTTTATTTTTTAAGGCAGATGACTGTTTGTCCTAAAAATGCGACCAAAACAGTCTGAAGCCTCAGTTAAAAAACTGTCCAAAAATCTTCGGAACCTTCTTTTCTCAACATACTTAGAAATTTCTTCAGAAGCTCATGAGACTCCTTCGTCAAAATCAGACTCTTAGTTGGATTTTTCAGGTGAAAAATTACCTAAAAACCTAACATTATTTAAGCTTTCATGATAATTCATTTAGAAGCCTAAAAAAGTAGTCTACTTTCTTCAAGTTTTATGATGATTTTAATGTACATAACATTCAGACTCTTTTAAAAAACAGAAAAGACTTCGGTTAGAACGAGTAAATAAAAATTTTATTGGAATTTAAGTCCGCAGAATTTGAAACAAGATATTCGATTTATACATTGCATTTTTTTATGAAACTGCAGCTAAAAATGAATTTGGAAGTTGCGATTTGCTAACTGTAATAATTTAGTTTAGATTTAGTTTAGATTTAGTTTAGATTTAGTATTTAAATCGGGGGATTCCCTAAGCAAGTGTGAGTGATATGTTTAACGAACTTCACTTTGTTTCGAACCTTTTGTTTCTGGCCTGACTGTTACGACTTTTTTTACTAACTTGAAACAAGACATCAACAATTTGTTCCCGCAAGATGCTCATGAACCCGCGAGAATAACAACCTCCTATTGGCTCGCTGCAATTATCAATAGTTTAAAAACTATTAAGCGTACAACATTTTGCCATTGTGATTTGTTGTTTGGTTTTTTACAAGGAATCTGTATATACAAGGTGTATGATGAAGTGTGAATCATATATAAATATCGTGGATTTTCTAATCTTTGTTATAATTAAATGGGTTTTAGTAGTTTAGAGAAAGAGTGGGAGATGAAGAAATGAGCTGAGGTAATCAAAGGGTTGGTTTAAAGGGACTCTGGCTACTTTTTGGGTGGGAGTATTGGGACTCATTTCCTTTTTTTTATTGCTGGTAGTTTTCAACGCTCCTTTCTCTATTTAGCTTTTCCCAAGGAGGCGGACCTAAAAAATTTGGAATCAATTCTTCTGTGCTAAATGGTAGAAGGACATTTTCTCTTCTTTAATGAGTTTTCACTAAGGGTGGGGGTGCACTGAAGCTTTTTCTTCTCGGGACCCTTTTTTGACATATGTCTGAAGTTTTCAAAGGTTGACGGTTCACCTTGTTTTCATTTCTGCAATTTCCTTGTCTTTTTTTCTTTTTGCGCGCGGTTTGTTATATAAGTAACAACAACAACAAAAATGTCTGATTTCAACATTGACGAGTTATTGAATTAAGACATTCCTAGTGAATTCACTTATTCGCCTCGAAGTTACGATGATTTGTTGAAAATTATTGATTTGGAATCAGAGAGTGAACGCGAGTGTTTGGTGGAGTGTTTCGGTCCATCAGTGGATGTTTCGGTGGAAAACAATTTACCCGGGCCGTCGTCATCTGTAATACTGAGTGAGAGTATTTCTGGACCACCGACGAATGATGATTACACAAATGAAATTGGGGCACCAATTAATTTATGTAAGAGAAAAAGGGCAGAAGATGAGAATAACGCAGGAGCGCCTCCTAAATCAAAAATAGTTTGTGATGGCCAAATTAGAAGCGAAAGTGCATTCAACATCCGTGAATCGAGGCTTCAAAGAAACAGACGTGTTTTGAGCCACTTGGTTTTGTGGAGGGGTTTCGATAGGGCCGGTCAAATAATTGTGCGGCATAACGAAATCAACGTGAAGGGTCCCGCTTTTTGGAATTGCTTGCCAGAAAATGAACTTATAAAGGAGGTCCTGTTAGAGGAGCTTCAGATTTGCGGAACGTGTGGAGTGTTATGTCTCGGAAATTATTATTTCCGAATGAATAATTCGCATTTAGTTCACGTGGGTAAAGGAAATTTTTATATACATATTTTATTTAATTATGAGAATGAAAACAAGTTAAAAAAAATTGAAAGAAACATCAATAATAAAATGAAATAAAAAAAAATACATTCTTTTCTAGGTCCCTGCTTCACACGTGACTCAAATTGGAAATCTCAGACAAATTTTGCCTGAAAGTGCCGCTAAGATAGGCAATGATTTAATTACGATCCCCGACGAGTGGATGGGATTGCCCAAAAAAATATTGGAGACAAAAAAAAAATAATTTAAAAAAAAACGTAGATCTAATGTTACCACTGCATGGTCAGACATTTGACATTGATGGTCATTAATTTATAATTAATGGTTCGGCTCTTTTCCGAGTGAGCAAAAAGCTCTGTTTTTTATTATTATTGACACATTTTAATTTTTACTAGGCATTACCATTTATTTTATTTGTTTTCAGTTGGGTCCATTTGACACGTGGATGGGTCCCCTTCCTGAGCTCCCTGTAGTCAAATATAAGGAGTTCTCCATCCAAGTGCCAAGGGAATGGACTGTCCATGGCAGCAAATATCTGAAGGATGGTATGCTCGCATTGAGGGCGTTTTTATATAATAGTAGATACCCATACATTGACCATTTTGATTATAGCCAAAAGAATTGGCGTATCCTAAGGAACAAGGTTGTTCGAGTAAGTACAAAGAAAATTAATTTATCTGATGATTTTTTTTATTACTTGAATTTGATTGATAGGGGGGGGAAAAAATTGAATAAGCTCAAATATAAATTGAATTTTGAATAAAAGAAGGTTTCCAATAAAATAAAATTTTTCAGTAAATTTCCATGAATCTAAATAGAAATATATAAGATGTTAATACTGTTCTAAAAATTTATAAAATTTTAAGATAAATAAAATTGAAATGTTGAAGGAACTTCTTATTTCTATTCTTCTTTATTTTCTCTAAATTTTGAAAATTTCTCATTTTTTTATTTCATTCCATTTATTTTTTATTTTTTCAAAGTAAAAAATAAATTTTCACTCAAAAAACAAATTATTTTATTTAAAAATTCAAAGTCGTTTACGCGTTAGTATATTTTATGAAATTCTAATAATATGTTTGTATTGTTTATTATTTTGTTGTCAGGATTTCCCAATTTAAATCTTCAGCGTATATTACCTGGCTGGGATTTGAAAGGGGAAAAGGGGAGAGAGAAAAAAAACTTTGAGGAGGGAAATGTAAAAATTATTTCCGAATTGTGGATGAACGAGAGAGAGAAAGAGGAAGAGAGACAGAGACAAAATGTTAACAAAATTCTTCAAATCTTCACAATTTCAAGAAATGTTCTCTGGCTAGAAGAATCTGTATTAAATATAATACAAGTGTATATGAAGTCATTTGCATTTATAATTGAAGTGCAACGTACATGTGGAACTCTTTACAAAATTTGCCCTGAATAGTAGAAATTTAACGTGAGTACAGTTGATTGTAGGTTAGGTCTATCTTTATTCACGTAATTGAACTTTTCGACTTTTATTTATGATTAATTGTAAGAAGGTAGCATGTTTATTATTAAGAATTAAAAATTACTGCTGAACTTATTTTGATTTTGTGTGAAATGGAATTATCTGAGCGATTATCATGAATGTATATGAAATTTAATGAACATTACCTAAATAGCGATTTCATATCCTTAAGATATTAGTTTTAACATACATTGGTATTTTCAAATTTAATACTATTTTTAACAGTGTTTGTGTATAATTAGGAGTATTATTATTTTTTTATTTCATCAAAACAAACCTTTTTTCTAATTTTTCCTTTGAATTGAATAAAACAAGTTTTATGTATATTTTGGTATTTTTATTTTTAAAAAAATGTTTTATCCCTCTGTTTTATATTCCTACTAGACTATTACATTATCACTAGACTATTACGCAAGCGCGTTAATTTTTTATATTCAATTTTTCTCCCTTAATCAATTTTCGAATCACTATTTATTCATTCAAATCTTTTGGCCAATCAAATTCTTACTGAAATTATATCTTCAAAGAATGTATTCAATGAATCCATGTAACGTAGAATTTACTATTACTATTTATAATTATAAATTCCGAGATTTGTGAGAATTAAATTAATAATGATTTTAAAAAAAATTAAAATTTAATCTTTATATGATCTATGATTGTGAATCAGTTTTACAAAATAAGAAGTATTCAACTATAATTTATATTAGAACCAATTTTTTCCTAATTTTGAACATTCAGTTCTAAGAATTCAAGTCATTCATAACCTTCCAAACCAGTTCTCGAAAATTTAAGTCTTAATTAATTTAGTTGATAATTAACTAATCAGTTCAAAGCATAAAAAACATTGAACAATTACTTTCATCAAACAATTCAAATAATTTTTGCAATATATATTTTTGTTTGAAATTTTATTTCTATTCATTTCATTTACTTCCAAAACGAATGTAGTAACAAATTGAAATATATGTACGTAATAATGATTGATTTCACAACATACAAAAAAACAATAAACAAATAGTTTTATTAAAAAAAAATTCGAATAATTTTTACCTTATGTTTTTCTGAAATCTTGAATTATTAATAATGTTTTAATCTACTTCCATAGAAAAGTAAGCAAATATGTACATATAATATTGAAAGCAGAATTCAGACACTTGTAAGAACATAAATAATCTTTTATTATAAAAATTGTAGGCAATATTCAATTACAAAACCTTAAACAATCAAAGATTCAATATCGTTTCTATCGTTACTTTGAAAGTAATAGTAAAAATAAATACATTGAAATAATTATTGGAGATTTTTCTTCGAAATTTAACAAGATGCGACTTTATAAAGAGTTCTTGAGAACGGGAATATTCCTGGTCATGCAAGCGATTTGAAATTTGAAATTAGCAAATTTAAGATTACTCAAAGTGCCTTGAGTAAAAATAATTCAGTCAGTAGCCTAAAAAGGTTATATAATAATCCTGTATTATTCAGAATTGAACGGGTTTTCTATTAATAATAGAATTTTTAGAATGGAGTCTACAATTTGATGTAAAAAGAAAAGAGGAGAAAAAAACTTTTTAAATGAAAAATTATTCAATTTATAAATTTATAAATTTATTCCACATAGTTTTTCTTGTATGCAAAATTTTGTTTTTCTATATTTAGACTAATGTTTCAATATTTGGGTTATTAATTCTCAGTTCGCTTGAGATTTCTATGACTCCGGTCAGATATTTATTGTAGATTTTGAAATAATTATCGTTTTGTTTGGAGAAAATTTGAAACGTTTTTGAATATGACTGATATTTAAAAATGAATATGATCAGAACAATTAAAATTAAAATAATATTTCTAATGATTATGTAGTATACCCAGTAAGAAGGCTTGAATTGAAAAGAATGGTGAAATTCCGACTTCAGCGACAAAATGAACATTTTTCTATCTTATTTAAAACCTGATTCTTCCACCGAACTCCAATCCGCAAGAGAGTAATACTTTTTCTAAAAATTTAATTCCCTGAACTTCCCATAGCGACAACAACGACTCTCGGAATTATTTTGTGTTCAAGAAACAGGATAAAATTTACATTTATTTAATTCTTTACAGTACCTGCAAAAAATATCTATAATTAATTGTTTTCAATTTCGTGAAGTAGGATACATTACAAATTTATTTAATTCCTTCCATTCCTCTCAGAAAATATGTATACTGAATTGTTCCTAATTCCGCAAAGTAGAATTTATTTTAAATTTATTTAATTCTCTCTAATACCTTCAGAATAAATCTTTCTGATATTGTTTCGAATTCCAAAATGTAGCATATATTTCAAATGGATTTAATTCCCACTGATACCTTCAGAAAATATCTGTTTAAAAATATTTTAAATCCATTTTTCTGGAATATAAGTTTAAAAGTTTCAATTTTCGTTAATCTTATGAATATGATCTTTGGTATCTTTTAATAAATAAAAATATAAATGAATATATTATACTTTTGAAGGTATAAGCTATAAATGAAGTGAAAAAGGTTGTTAAAATTAATAATTTTAAGGATTGTAATGATAATCACATAAATCTTTAACTGATCAAAGATTGTAAAAAATGGTTTCTGTTCAATGTATATATTTTATTGAGTAGTAAATAAATAATTAACTCGAACTTTTCAATCCCCTTCGGTACCGTTCTGTGCAATTTTCGACGTTCATTGGCAGGGATTCAATTTTATTGATCCTACGGATTTTCGTATTTTTAAATTCCTTTCAGTACTGTTTTGTTAAATTTGTCAAGGTGCAATGAAGGAGATTGATTTTTTCTCATACCTATTTCCCCAACGGTTTAGGAGAGGACCGGCAAAATCAGGTATTGAAGTGAATTACATTTTTCAATCCCGATCAATGCAAGCCTTCTTACTGGGTAGTTCTTCTATGTTATTTTGTTGGTAGAATTCTTCAATGTTTTTCAATGTCTTGGATGCTTGCTGCAACCGAGTGGATTGCATTATTTCCATTTCAAGGGTAGATATTGGAATGTCTATTTTGCTTTTTGTATATTGATTCGTATCATTTAAATTTAGTTTGGATAAGATTGTCGTAATTCTGTTTAGGTCAATAGTGTAATTAGGTGATTGAATGAGTAAGTTGAGGTATTTAGGGTTTTTTCTGAGTTTTAGATTGTTGGTGCCATATGAAACTTGGCAATTTGGATCAACTTCTAATATCCCTGTATTTAGAATATTGATTGTTTGGTTAGAAAGATTAGGGCATAGTAGTTGAATTTGTTTGGTTAACGATGTTGCATATAACCATCCGTTATGAACTTCTAACGGTGTGAAAATGGGGTACTCAGCAAATGCTGCATAGAATTCGCATTTATATGGAGCTGACTCAATAAGTAGGTTAGTCTCGCAAATAGAGTCAGTTTTTGTACTGCTCGTAAGGGGGGTAATAAGGCAGATTCTTCCCGAAATCGTATTGTAACAATTTTTTGAAGGGTTTTCTTTTATTGCGAAATACGTTTCGTTATCATCAAATAGGCCGATAAAATTAATTTGGGGTTTAATGTACATAGCTATTATTCGATGCCTATTTAGATTAAGGTAAATAGGAGATGCATATGTTTTGAAGAGTGTAATGTCTCTGGGGGAAATAGCCAGAAGGGTGTGGATAAAAACAAGATGTTTGCCTAATCTAAAATATTGAAAAGTGGAACCTTTGATTACGTCATGAAAGTAAGGGCTTGGTGAAATTTGTGAGAAAATTTCTTGGAGTGTCTTGGGTGGGAATTTTGGTAGGACCACGGGATGGAGTAAATTGTTCGTAGCAAAAATTAAGGTCTTTGTGAGTTGCTCTATAATTCTGATATAATTATCGATTACTTTTCCCATTGAAATTAATTTTTCCGTAACATAGCTGTTGTACATCTTCGTGGTTACATTGGGGTTTTCACTTGTCAATTTATGATAAGATAAAATGTTGTTTTTGGTTTGAATTGTTCGGAAATTTGCCTTTGGCAAAGTGTTTTTTGTGATATAAATGTATTCTTTTTTCCATTGAGAAGTTTTATTACCTTAAATTTCCATTTCTTCAATTATTGTTCTAATCTGGTGAATTGGTTCAAGTGAGCCTTGAAGATTCATTGTAGCATTAAGATCAAATATGTTTTCTGCTAATTCGGATTCGAATCTTAAAATATCCTCTATGTCGAAATAAGATACTAAATAAATTTCGTTAGAGACGATCTTAATTTTTGCTAACGGTTCGAAATAAATACCTGATGTATGGGTAAATGGATAATTGAGAAAGGATGTGCGTGCAACTGAAAGTATAAATAATATTGTTAAAGGTAGGGTGCTTCTTTTGATGTAATTTTTCGCCATTATACCTCTCGCTTTCTGAATCCTAAAACAGAAAGTTTTATTAGTACTTGATTACAACTTAATGATAAAAAGAGAAAAAAGATATAATATAATATTTTCTATAGTAACTCATGCAAGGTGATTGTAGAAAGGGAAGGCAGAGGAAAACAAATTTAAGTCATTGTAATTTTTAGTAGTCTTTTTGTTGTTGTCACTGGGTTGTATTGTTTATTATTTTTATAGTTTATTATAATAGCTTAGGGGTCGATTTCCACAAAAATAGCAATTCTTGAAACTCTTTTTTATTTCAATGTTTGCTGGGGTGATTGGTTCATAGTTTGATTTTGTTTGCTGTGATTGTATTTTTTCTTTATTAGCACATTTTACCCTTTTTTGGTAAATTGTTGCGCGGCAGTTATTGGGGTTATAGGGTTCTGTGATCTGATGTTTTATATTATTAGAAGTTGATTGTTGAGTGATTTCAGCATAAGAGGTAGAGGCACCTGCGTTAATTAGTTTTGTAATATCCTCTTTTTGTTGAGGCTTGCTATTAGTTTTATATTTTCCTAGGGTAGAATTCTGTCTAATAATTTTTCCTGAGCTTCCTTCTTTGATGAAAGAAGGCAAATAGGTGCTAGTAGCATTTTTCATGAAGTTGAGTTCTTTCAGTGAAATATTGATTGATTCAACGGAGGGTGTTGTGTGTTTCCCGGTAGTATACAGGGTCGATAGTATTTTCTAAGCCGCATAAGCTTTAGTTACTATGAGGCTGTCCGAAACCCTGTCTGCTTAATGTCTCCTACAGTACATATTATCACCCAGGTTATCTCTCTATCTGATGTTTTAATTTTCATAGTTGCATATTTCGGCAAAGGAAGTTTTCTTTCTGTTCAGAACTCTCGTAATTTTTTCAAAATATTTATGCCAAACGGGGCGTTCTTAGAATTTCGAGTTGAATTAGTGTTTTCTGTTAAAATCGAAACTAAATTATTCATTGCTGTTTTATATGTTAAGTATCTGTCGTATGCCGTACTTAGTAGTAAGAATTTTTTTAATTCAATTTCGACTGAATAGTGAACGTTTCCAGATGGTTCGCGATGTAAGTTTGTACAAAGGGTAGGGATATCTTCTCCCTTTTCTTGAAGTATATTTTTTAGCAGGGTCATAAAAGTTTCAGCCGTCATTATGATATGTGGATTTTTATAAATGGAAAGAGTTGTTTTGATATGTTGAGATTTTTTGTAATTCTGAATTTGTGTAGAGTTGTATATTTACGTCTTCATCCTTATTACCTGAGATTTCAGTTTCTCTGTTCCTGTAACCTGGACTCTCGTTGCTAGTCTGTCTGTTCCTGTTACTGGGATTCTCGTCGCCAGTGTCTCTAGCCTGGTCGAGGAGTTTATTATTTTCCTGTGGGGCCGATGGCCTTAGTTCTGATGAATTATCTTTGGGCGGTGACTTGTTCGTTCCTAAATGCAGTAATAGGTTAGTGGCTGAATCCCAAAGTGCTCCTATAAGATGGAAAGACCATCCAAATACGTCTTGTAATGCATAACCGTGTATAAAGGTGTCTGCGATAAATTTGATCAATTTAAGTATTATTTTTACTCCAATCAATCCTGCACGTGCAGTGCCAAAACTAGTAAAGATTGTCCAAAACTTTGCCCATGCAGATTCAGCTATTTTATTTATTGAATCTTCATCTAAGATATTTGAAAATGAAAAACCATGGTTTGTAACTTGTTGTCCCCTAATACCACGAGCTAGGGTGTTTAATATTATCGGTCTTTCAGCTGGGAGCATAATATGGTCACGAAGCTTTTCTAGATCTCTTTGAGAATATATTCCACTGGTTGCTAGAGATGAAGGATTTGTATATTTCCATGTTTCTTTTGTTTCTGGGTTTACTATAATGGGATCTATTGCTGGGACTAAGTTTGGTAGTCTTTGGAACCACTTCTTTCCTAATTGGTACATGGATGGTAGTAATGGATTACAATCTATCTGGGTCCTTACTGTTGTTAAAACGTGTGTGTGGGGAGTTAAAAAATATGTTTTATTTCCCTTAAGTACGGGGAGTTGTAAATAACACTCGTCGGTTTTCCTGTGTATTACTTCTACAGGTACGCATTTTACTATATGCACTACCTCGCCAGCTAAAATTGACATATAACCTGGTCCTTTCATTAAATGGAATGCGAATTCGTCAGGTGCTTGGGTGGCTAAAGTTGAGGAATTTTTGATAACTTGTTGTTCCAGTTGGCAACGTTGTGTCAAAACGTCACGATAGACTCCTATTACTTCGGTTTTATTATGTCTCTCTACGTAAACAAATTTTGAGTTTACATATGTGAATATGTCCATGTTTTGGATAAGAGTCTTTTTATTTCCCAAGAGTGTGTTTCCTGGTCTAGTCTCTAGAATAAGTAACTTCGGGTGCTCTGTTCGAATAAAAATAAAATGACAAACCGCGTCTCTTCCCTTTTCTGCTAAAACAAAGGTTATATCCTCAGTTGTTAGGGAATATAATATTTTCGAATTTTGGGTGCTGTCATCGATTCTTCTGTTCGCCATGCCTTCGTATAAGACTTCATATTTTTTAAAGTTGCATACATCGTCTGGTAATGCGTTCCAAAATGTTTGTCCTCCTTCTCTATCTATACATTGAGTTTCAGTAAGCGAACAAGTGACTCCTGACTGCAGGTGTATTTTATATGTATTTATATTTACTTGGGCATAATGTTCTAATAAGGTTATTTTGACTTTAGCTTGAACTACAACGTTATACCAGATGCCAAAAGGGTCTGAAAACTGGGTACCTGAACAATACCCATTTGGCTGCAAATCACCTGCCAATAGCACTGTATGATGTGAGGTTGTATTAAGTGTTAATTTTGATAACTGTGCTGTTGAAGTTATCATGAACGTTCTTGATAAATGCATCTTCTCACATTCATCTCGAGTCACTTCGTGTATGTACTGACTCATACCATTACTTACTCCAGAAGTGTGAGAGTACATACCGCAGTGCAGAATCGTGCAATCAATTTCAACTTTACATTGTACAACTCTTTGTAATGTGAATCCACTGATTTGTATAAGCTGGATATATGTTGGTGTTAAATGAATTTGAGGCTTAGGTATGTCACATTCTCCTACCTCTAATAGTGATAATGTTGTAATGTTTAACTAAGAAGACCCACAATCGTATCCTACGAAGCCTTCTATCAGGTTTATCCTTGACAGTACCCAAATGATCGCTAAGAAGCCGCCTATTCCAAATTCCATTATCTGGAAGAGGGGTTTTTTTTTAGATGGTTTTATTAGGTACTTTTTATTTTCTAGGTTTTACTGATCATTCATTAAGATCATTATCAGAGTTCAATGATGATTGTCATATTCTAATAAGTTTGCTAAAAGATGTTGGTTTGCATTCCTAAGACTTAAAATTAAATTATGAAATGCCAATGGTCCTCGTGTCCTTATTGTAAGAACGATATCCCTTATGATTTCTGGTTCCATTATATTTGTTCCCCATGTTGGAATGTTGCAATCGTCCCTGTTGTAAATCCTTGTTATAAACAAATATGGCCATAATGCAAGTATATCCACATTGTCTACAAGCAAATCGATGTATTTTTCGATCTTCTGTCGGTGAGCGTAGTCCATTCTCGAAATTCCTTTTTTTTCTGGAAGTAGGTTAATATTTTTCTTATTGTTTTTTGTTGATTGGTATTCTGGGAGTCTATTGATATGGACTATTTTTGTTTTGTTTTTTATATTTATTTTTACATTGCATTTTCCTAACACTTCTAAAACTTCGTATGGCCCTGAATACCGATTTGCAAATTTGCGTATTTTTCCACCTTCTAATATGAAAACATTATCTCCTGCCTTAAAATTTTGTGGATTAGCTTTTTTATCATGGTAGACTTTTGATTTCTCTTTTGCATATATTAAGTTATTTCGTGCTATTTCACGCGTTTCATGTAGACGTGTTATTAATTTTGTCAAGTAATGATCATGTGTTTCTAGTTTTTCATGTTCCAATGGAGGTTCACTTGAAGGAAGGCGCGTCAGTTTTCCAAAAACTAGTTCATACGGAGTACACTTTGTTCCTTCCTGTACGCTTGTATTGTATGAAAATGTAGTAAGTTCAAGCCAATCATCCCATTCAGCATTCTTGCTTACAAACTGTTTTAAATATTCCCCTAAAACGTGATGTGACCTTTCAATGGATCCGTTAGATTGAGGGTGAAAAGCTGTAAGTCTTGAATTGCCTAATTCGGAATCTTTTGGCTAATCGTTTCATTAAATTACTCAAAAAGTCTGTACCCTGGTCTATTAGGACTCCTTTAGGTGATCCAAATAGACATATGAATTTTTTCACGAACGAATCGGCTATCGTACTTGCTTGGTGGTTCTGGAGTGCTATTGCTAGTGAATATTTGGTAAAATTATCTTGTGTGGTCCGTATATATTCGTTGCCCATTTTTGTTACTGGGAGTGGACCTACGATGTCCATTGCTATTTTTTCGCACGCGGTTCCTGGGGTGTCCGTTATCACCCTAGGGTTTTTTGTTTTAACCCGGACCAATTTTTTAAGCTGGCAATGTAAACATACTTGGATATACTTCTGGATGTCAATCTTCATGTTTTCCCAAAAATAATTTTGACGTATTCTATTATAAGTTTTCGCGATTCGAGGAATTCGAGGAATTCTAAGAATTCGAGGAATTCTAAGAATTCGAGGAATTCTAAGAATTCATGGAATTCAAAGAATTCAGGGTCTTCGCAGAATTTCAGTAATTCAGAGAGTTTAAAGAATTCAGAGAATTTCTTGAATTCAGAGATTTCAAAGGAATCGGAGAATTCAAGGGATTCGGAGAATTCAAGGAATTCAAAGAATTCATGGAATTCAGAGAATTTCAGTAATTCAGAGAGTTCAAGGAATTCAGAGAATTTCTTGAATTCAGAGAATTCAAGGAATTCGGAGAATTCAAGGAATTCAAAGAATTCAAAGAATTCAAGGAATTCAAAGAATTCAAGGAATTCAAAGA
>CAKNXH010051890.1:6614-25206 GCA_932178445.1 Andricus quercusramuli | reverse complement strand
TATTAATTTCCATTGGCACCCCCCCCCCCCTAAAATTAATAAATAAATTATTGCCGAGGTTCATTCCTTATTTTGATTATATTGCAAGTATTTCTTTTAAATATTCACAAAAATTGGAACAGATTCACTTGTTCACAACGTTGTTTGAACAAAATTAAAAAATGTTGTCAGCTAAACATTTTCTTTAGAAAACCGGATAAATTCTTGGCACCCTAAGAACTGAAGTGAATTCATTATTTTATAACTAAATTTGACATTATTTTGTATGAATTATATATGTCGGTACACGCACAAATAATGGTAGAATAAAAATAATACCAGCAAAATACGATAAATGTTTGCATTTTCTTGAAATTTAACAAAAATGAGAGAGGGTGCCAATAACTGGCGCAGTGCCAACCACTAGTGCTCTTACCCTATATTATTATAAATTATAGTGCAAATTTCATTTTTTGACTATTTTAGTAATCTTTTAAATCGTTTTAAAATCTTTTAGAAGATTCTGTTGAAATTATTTTTTTGAAATAAAAAATCAATTTAGATTTGTCTAGGAATCTTAAGAAACTATTTGTATTATCACCTCGATATCTTTTAAAATCCTTAAAAAGATTCTGCACTTTTTGTTCGAAAATCTTTTCAAATTTCAAATTATTTTTAGAATTTTTACAAAACTTGTATATATTTTCTAAAACGGTTCAAGTGTTTCATACAATTTTCGAAAATTATGACAAAACTAAAATAATTACCTTAAAATTTCCCAGATTATTTCTTGACAATTCAAAAAATCTTTTTGAATATGCTCTTAAAATTAATATTAACGAATAAAAAATCATTAAACATTTTTCTTGGAATCTCAAAAAAATTTAATTTTTTAAACAATTTTTCAATATTCTTAAAAAGCTTTTCAAGTTTTTTATTTGAAAGTTTATTTCTTTGGTTGCTAATTAACCTACTATGTTTATAATTCCCTCAAACTTTCAAATATTTGTTTGATAATTTTGAAAATCTTATTAGAAATTTATCTTTTTTGGTAGAAAAATAACCTTCTTGGTAGAAAATTTATCCTTATGATTAAACATGTATATCTTTGATTGAAAATTAGAAAATCAAAATCAACATTAAAAATTAAAAAATTTAAGTTTTTGGACAAACATCACAAACTATGAAAAAGATGAATCAACAAAAGTTGCTCATTAAAAAAACAGCTTCAAATTTGTCATTTCATAATTTTTTGATGGGATACGTGGTTTTTGTTGCAATCGTAAGAAATAACATTACAAATAAAAAATTTAATTTTTGGAAAACGGCACAAGGTACGAAAAAAAATTATTAAATAAAAGTGGTGCACCCAGAAAGGATCTACACATTTTTTATTGATAATTTGTAGATAGAGCAAATAGATTTTCTCTTCAATCGTAAAAAACAAGATTAAAAAAAATTAAACTTTTGGAAAACCGATATAAGAGACGAAAAAAATGAAAAGACAAAAGATGTTCAACATAAAAAGATCGTTGGAATCGGAAAAACACGTAGGTTCCAAATATATTACTTTTAAATCACTGATTGCAAAATTAAGAATTTTTTAATTTCAAATTTTTCCACATTTTCCAACAAAGGACCTCTGAGGAAAAGCTTGGCCCTACCAAGCTCGCAGGTACCTGACCAGAAAGTAGGTCGTTGGTCAGGCCAGTCAGGTACCCTGACTTGGTCAAGAGCGTGCCGGCCACTGGTTTAATCTTTAATGGAGAGCCCATGCAGCTTTCAAAAAACTATCATTTGAAACAGTCAGGCCTAAGATTGTAAAAAGTAAAAACATAGGCAGGTAGTCTCTAGGAGTCTAGCTAGATTACTGGGTGTATGTGTATATATTTATGGGTTGAAGTTCAATACTAATTTATTTTGTTATCAAATTTTCTCAACTTCTGACTTTTTGGTTTAAAATTCAACTATTCCTGTTAAAGAATCATCATTTTCGTTCAAAACGAATCAATTTGATTAAAAATTTAACAATTTTCTTGAAAATTAAGTTGTTTAACTGAAAATTTAACTATTCAATTTTTGGTTGAAGAAATATCCTTTTTTAAGTTGGAAATTCAACTGTTTGGTCGAAAATTCATCTATTCGAGTTAAAGATTCATTATTTTAGTTGACACATCGACTTTTTGGTTTAAAATTCAACTATTTCTGTTAAAGATTCATCATTTTCGTCCAAAATGAATCAATTTGATTGAAAATTTAACTATTTTCTTGAAAATTAATTTGTTCAACTGAAAATTTAACTATTCAATTTGTGGTTGAACAAATATCCTTTTTTTTAGTTGCAGGTAATGAAAATCAGGTATGTACTCCGAGCGAAGGGAGAGGCCAGCTTCTGAATCCACTTTGAGGTCGCCTTGAAAGCTTGAGTAATTCTTGATAAACTCTCGTGTTGAATAATCTCTTTCACATATACATACGAAATTTTGTATTTTTATATTAAATATTTTCAAACCATCGTCTTATCTCTTACATCTTTTAGAAAAATTGTAAACGTGTTAAATAAAACAAAATTATTATTAAATAAAAGTAAGGGGCGACTCAAAAGCTATTCTACACCGATAGTGGGGGGGGGGGGGGGGGGCGAACAGGTTTTCTGATTTGTGGCGCAGGAGAAGGAAGGAGGCTTAACGTCGAATGTGATATCACAAAATGGAAAATATAAATGCCAATAACAATTCTTTGAAATGCTTGAAAAAAATATTAAATAGTGATTTCATTTTAGAATTAAAGCATCTAAATACAGACTTCATACCCTTTTCCATATTTCCCTCTTCAGCCTTTTTTAAAGAATTCCTCTTTTTCCCTTGTTTTCAAGAAATTTCCCTTTTTCTTGTTTGTTCGCATATATGCGAACTGAATTACTAGAACCCAATAAGAAAAATCGACTATTTTTCTTTGGAATTTAATTCAGTTAATTCACCCGGTGCACTGTGAGCCAGGAATCACGAAAACTGGCCAAAAACCAACTTACAAATTTTGGAAAGGTGAATGTATTTTCGAAAACTAGACACCTTGAAGTATCTTTTGGTGTGCTGCCATGATATTTTGACTCCTCATTGTCCTTTGACAAACGTGCAAACATTAAACTTCGAACGTAATTTCAGAAATTTTATTTTTTCGAAATGGTGATGTATAATCTAATATTAATTGAAAACGTGGATATATTTCATCCTTCTACCTTCAATATTAACCAATAAATCGATCTGTGTCCGAAAACGAGCTATATAATCATCATCATATTTTTTTACCTTTTATCTATGATAATTTCCATTTTTTTCATAAATTACTATCTGCCGATTGTTCTTTCCCCGGCATTCCCCTCGATATCAAAGAGTGCATGCGATCGATTTGTTCCTTGAGATGTGTAGTTTAATAAAAATTTGTGCCTTTTTGCGCGTTTTCACATGCCATTGAAAAAACAGCTATAAACAGTGCGAGCACGCGCCTGGGGCACTATTAAAATTGACAGTTATCAACAACTCTGTTTCTAAGCAAAGTTCATGTTATTTATCATTGAGTCGTCATTCGCTCATAGATTCTGTAGAACAAATTATTCTCATGAAAATACGTGAATGAAACGATGGCTCAATTTACGAAGAAAGAAATTTTGGACAATATCTCTAATGATAAGGAAAGAGAAAAGGGGGTTCATTATATTCTCAAAAAACTTAATGTAGCAGTCAACGAAGTGAAACCTGAAGATTTGAATCGCTTGAGGAATGCAGTTTCAACCCTTACAACGAAACGAAAAATCAAATTAGACAAAGCAAGTAGGGGAAGAGAGCGAGATTCGAAAAGGATTATGCAGAATGGCTGAGTTCATCATTCCAAGTTCCTGAGTTCGTGTTAGAAAACCATGCGAGTTTCAGCTCTTCTGGCCCTGTTCGATCTTCTCTTTCATTTTCCACAATGTCAGATCGATCTAAAAGACGAGTTATTCTGCAGGTAAGTGAGCAATGCAAACACGATCCTCTCAGAATTTGGATGGCAGCTCAATGTGCCACAAATCATTATAAAATGACCGATTTGGGCAAAATCATCAAGAAAGTTTTGAATTCACATGATGATAATACAGAAGTCAATCAGTTGCTGTATCCACCACGTCCATGTACCTAAGACTACCGAAGAAGCTCTGGCTTTCATATTGGACAACGATCTTTCAAAGAATGTTTATTCGAATATACGTTTAGCATCCAAATCGAGTGAAGCAGACATCTGGCCAGCATACAATCATGTAAGGGATGTGAAAGCACAATGCAGGCCACCAAAAGAAGACATCAAAATAAACGAAGAAGAAGCTGTAGTCAACCTTCAATCACTATTGTTTCATACTGCCCAAAGAGTTGTTCAACTACAGTGTGAAGTCTTCCTCCAAATTATCCAGACTTTTAACCCTACTGTAATTGAAGCAGTCTTCATTTTTTCCTGGGGATTTGATTGGAGCACAGGGCAGTCATCTTACAAGCAACAATATAAAGCACAAAATAATTCTTCAAAATTGGATGACTCGAGTTTGTTCGTTACCACGTGTAATCCGCTGAAATTAACAACTTCGACTGGAGATGTTATATGAAATAACTTGGCTTCACAATCAGAAAGAATGTGTCGTCAGATCTCAATCAAATATGCTAAAGAAACTTCTGCGCTAACTTTGAAACAAAAGCAATCAATAGAAGAGCAAATAAATGAATTGGAATGTTTAGAAATTATGCTTGGAGACTGTTGCATACGAATACACTTCTCTCTGCATTTGACGTTGATAGATGGTAAAGTTTTGAGCACAATCACAAACACAAAATCGATGCAATCATGTCCTATTTGTCATGCTACGCCTAAACAATTCAATGATCTCTCAAACAGGGATGAAGGGACATTCATACCTAATCCAAATTCACTCCAGTTTGGAATCAGCCCTCTTCATGCTTGGATAAGACTTCTTGAGTTGGTATTGAACATAGCCTACAAACTGTATGTGAAAAAATGGCAAATGAGATCCGTGAAAGATAAAGCTGAATTTGCACGACGAAAGAAAGAAGTTCAAAAAATTCTGTGGCAAAAATTAGGGATTAAAGTGGGCATACGAATATCTGGAGGAGCTGGCACGAGCAACGATGGAAACACTGCTCGTAGAGCCTTCAAAAATCCAGCTGTACTCGCTACATGTTTGGGACTTGATGAACAACTGCTTCGTAATTTTCGTACCATATTGATTGCCTTGTCTTGTCACCTACCAATCGATCCAGTACTTTTCGGAGACCTATGCAATGCTATTGCTGAAATCTACGTGAAGTCATACAATTGGTTTAACATGTCTTCGACTCCACACAAGATTTTGATACATGGATCTGCAATCATCAGTACAAGTGTACTGCCTGTGGGAATGCTTGCTGAAGAAGCATCAGAAGCTAGGAACAAGAGTTATAAGAATTTTCGAAAAAATCATAGCAGGAAATCTAGTCGTGAAGCAACATTGACGGACCGTTTTTATAAATATTAATATTTTTCTAAATAAGTGAATCATATAACCATGAAATTTCTGAAAAATTGTCCCTCAAAATATATATTTATTTCATGTTTATTCTGATTTGCCTACAGATAAGATGTTTTAAATTATTTCCAACTATTTTATTACACATTTAAGCTCTTCTGCACTGTAATATTTATTCTGATTTGCCTACAGATAAGATGTTTTAAATTATTTCCAACTATTTTATTACACACTTAAGCTCTTCTGCACTGTAATAGGAATTTCATTTCAGATTTATGCTCATAAGCTGTTGCGATACTGTGGAAAAATGGCTTTAAAATTAGCCTAAGAACATTACAAACTGTTCATTATTTCGGATATTACATAAAGTTTAAGAAAACATTAGAAATTTACACTATTTTTGCATTATCTACTTAAAAAATGGACAAATGGGTTTTATTCTGAATTCATGCGTACTCAATTTTGAGAGCATTCAACATTTCAAGGAGAAAACATTTTAGCTGTTATAAATACTTACTAATAATTGTGAAATCATAAGAATAATGATAAAATAAACATTTAATATTCGAGTGATAAATAAATATGCAGTTAGCAATTTATGTTCATGGTAACTCCTGTAATTGTAATTCCGGTGGTAACTAATTTGAAAAATTCTATCTTCATCAATTACCGACGCGCAACGTCCGAGAAATGCCGAAAACTTGCGAAGTAACTCTCGGGACTAGGTCTACCGGCCAAGGGGGCACTTTTAGCAGCCCGACTTTGGCGGAGTCTCTTATGCCATTAGATGAGCAACCTCTCACCTCATCTCTGCTATTACTTCGTGAACTGTTCCAATAGTTTCTGAGCACACATCTTATAATAATTTTCCGAAATCTCTCTTTGCAGCGCATACCAATGTTAGATCTGTCGTTCCTAAAATTAACGATATTGTTAACCTAATACATACTTAAAGTATCGACGTTGTCGCGATTTCCGAGTCTTAGTTAAATAATAATATACCCAGTTCGGCTGTAACTATCAGCGGTTTCATTCGATTCGCGCCGATCGCAGGAGCCTTGTGACTCGGAGAGGCGGTGGTGTAGCTCTAGACATCCGTGACGACCTACGCCTTGACCCTTTAATCGAAAATTCTTTGCTTAGCACGGACGACCCAAAAGAGGATATATCCGCGGATATCTGCGCTGTAACATTGCATCTTTAAAAAACGAAACTCGGTAATGTCATAGTCTATAGAAGCTCAAAATCAAACTGCAACTAGGACGATGATCTGGAAGAGGCGTTGCACAGTAGGCCAGGAGACCCGGTTCCGTGGCCAAAAAACAGAGAACACATCAAAATGTACAACAATGAATTCTGAGGACACCTATATAGGGTTTTAGAGGGCGCTGATTCCGAATCTGAAGGCATAATGTTAAAAAAACTAAATGGCGGACGAGTATTTCAAAAAATGATTGTATCTACTTTAAACGTGGTATCTAGCGGTTTTCGAGTGCATTGATTACGAATCTGGAGTCAAAATTTAAAAAAAAAACATTTAGCGGATTAGATATGGAGGACAAAAGTGTTGAAAAATATATTGAAAAAAAATTCCGTACATAAAACGAAACACTTCTGCAGTTAGCCTATAATAATATTAGTTACCAGGACCTAACACGAGAAGATTGCAGTGCGATTATAAAGAATGTATTTAATTTTTTTTATTTGAGAAATTTAATTTTTTTATTTTTAATTTGTTTTTAGTGTATTTGTTTATTTTAATTTTTAATTATAAACACCGTGGTGTTCAGGGTGCTTTCTGTGCAGTTCAGATTCGGAATCAGCAACCTTGAAAACCCCTAGATACCACGTTTCAAGTAGATCTAATAAATTTTTTAAATACTCGTCCACCATATTGGACCCACCATTTTGTTTCTTAAAATTATGACTTCAGATTCAGAATCAGCGCCTCCGAAAAACGTATATAGTTGTCCTTGGAATTCATTGTTGTACATTTTGATGCGTTTGCCGACTTTTGGACTTTTGGCTAGCCGGAAGTATACATCATAATAAAGACACAGATATTTTAAAATTGTGAATAAGCAGCGGAACTCGGCGGTATTCTCGAATAAAAGAAAGTATTCTACCAATGTACTAATTAGTAGCTAACATGGATGTTTTACAATTTTAGTTAATTTTTTGTATTCAGTTAACACTTTTTTTTTAACTTCTGTGTCTAAGGTTGAAAAGGAATAAAAAACATTTACAATTAACTAACGGATCCATAACTATGTTAAATATTTGAACGAAGAACACTTGGAGAATTTTACACAAATTTTAAATTTTGCATACCTGTCAACGGAGCAGGATTTCATTAATTAACCAATCATTTACGGAAAAGATACCCCAATTAGCATTGATTACAACAGCCTAACTCTTTTATACAAATTATATAAAGATTGAAAATTAGACTCTTGGCCACGGAACCGGGTCTGCTGGCCCACTGTGCGTTCGCCAGAAATCATGGCCTTTTTGATTGTATAATAATATGCTTAGGCGGCTTCAACATATCTGAGACTGATACTGCTGAACAGGCCAGGTCTAAGCTAAACAGTTTGTAACGCTTTTTCGCTCTCCGCTAGATTGTTAGCGTATTACAGATGGCGTCCAAATACCTACCACTGAGCCGGCAAAAAATTGGTCCCTAACTCTACAGTCAGATTGCAGTTTTGAGGAGCACGCGTTATTAAAAATCAAAACTGCGTATATCCGCATGAGGAAACTGTACCAGATTTTAGTCGTGTACCTCTTGGATTATGCGTACATGAGCTACGGTCACTGTCTAAGCTAGACGAAGAGTACAGAATTCCTGCCTCATGTCCTTGGGGGGGGGGGGGGCACCAGAGAATCTGCTTGACCTCGTGTCTTTTGCGGAAAACAATCGCGCGAGAAAACCACTGGCAACTAGATCGGACAGCAAGTTATTTATGCCAAGAGCACGTACCAGTAAAGCAGAAGCTACCTTCTCCTACGCCGCCCCACGCCTTCTTAACAACCTAAAAAAACTCACTAGCTCCATATTCCGTTTCCACATTGAGAACCGAAGTATTTGATCAACTGCGTACGACCCTATAAATAAATAAATATATATTTATTATAGGTTCTTATACATATATTTTTTACAGCGTCGTACGCAGTTGATCAAATACTTCGGTTCTCAATGTGGAAACGGAATACGAAGCTAGTGAGTTTTTTAGGTTGTCAAGAAGGCGTGGGGCGGCGTATGAGAAGGTAGCTTCTGCTTTACTGGTACGTACTCTTGGCATAAATAACCTGCCGTCCGATCTTGTTGCCAGTTGTTTTCTCGCGCGCCTGTTTTCTACAAAATACACGAGATCAACCAGATTCTCCGGTGCCCCCGGAGAATATATATATAGTCATATCTTTTTCTATTTTTAAATAGGTTTACCTAGCAAATACAATCGCTTCCTTCGTCGCATCTGTTAAAACATGAATGTGCGGTATAGGTAGGTACAAGCGAAATGTAATCTAAGGAGACTTTTTAGTATATTGTAAAGATTCTGTAACCTTAGGTTTTTTATCAGCCTCAGTGTGAGTTGCATAGTTTTTATAGTTAATAGTTCAGATGTAGACGGTTAGGTTACAAAGCAGCTCTAACTAAGCTGTACCTCGGCCCATTAAGTGCACATTCTATTAATATATTCTAAATACACTGTGTACTTTGTTGGCAACTTAAAGATTTGTTTTTAACTTGTTCTCGGGTAAACCCGGCTTTTCATTATGAGCCACGCACTAAGTCAAGTGCCTGATGGAATGAGGATGTTATAAATTACTTTACGAATTAAAAGGGCTAAATGTTTATGTTTTTGCATAAGGTCCGCTGTGTTTTCCTCGCATCTGATACGCGAAACACATCTCCATGCATAAAATGAAGTTTGTGGACCTAGTACCTTTTACTCTAGGCGTGGTAAAAGGGCCATTTTGAGTGAAAAGGGTTAAATTTTTATGTTTTTGCAATACAACGCTATGATGAGTATTTTCCCCAGGGTCTCAGTATTTCTTTTTTATTTTGTTATTTTTGCATTAGACACGTGAAACACATCTCCATACAAGCAATGAAGTGGGTAGACCCAGTACTTTTTGCTCTAGGTGATTTTGAGACAAAAGGCTTAAATTGTTATGTATTTACATATCAACGCTATGACGAGCATTTTCCTCAGGGTTCTCAATATTTTTCCTTGCATGAGACACGCGAAACACATCTTCATGCAAAAATTAAGTCAGTAGACCTAATAGTTTTTGAGCTAGGCGTGCTAACGGATGGACAGCCATTTTACCGACTGCATAAGGGGTTTCTTAAGAAACCCTGAAAATGTACAGAAAATTGCGTATACTGAAAAATAATTAAAGAGTATAACATTTTTTTAATCCAATTGTATCAAAGTTTCTCAAATAAACAGAAAATTATAAATACCTCTTCCAAATCACGCCCTCCTTCAAATCCACCTTCTTCATCCGTGTCATCTTCATCCTTCCATTTATTGAAATCACTTTTTAACCAATGAAATTTCTTGTTTTCTTTGGTAAGACGTGGCCAGTAGGGTCCTTCTTGTTTCTTTGTAAGTACAAATTCAAAGTTTCTACCTTTTGGACTCTGAACTGTTTTTTCAGGATCAACTTCTTTGTAAAAATTAATGGTAACTTCATACAGTTTTCGATCAGTTCCACCTATACCTTTAAAGTATAGTTTCTCTGATTCCACTTTGATTGTGGGATCCTTACAATCTTCGAGGCAAACTGTTATATAAAGTATAGTGTTCCTCTGGGCCCACATCACCGGTGGTGGAGTTACCCTAAAAGAAAAATATCAAAATTATTAACGTAGTAAATTAACAATATTCAGAGTAAACTAGGAGAATAGAAACAGTGACATAAATGCATTAAGATACATCGCCGTGAATTTTTCGCTAATTTTTAAGTGTAAAATTCGCTATGAAAAAAATTGCAAAAGTGTTTGCACGTAATTTTTGTACCAAACAAAATTGTTAAGCAAAGCCGAGCTTTTCACAATTAATGAGTCCCCAAAAGACGCATGTATCCTAATTTTTTTCAGATTTTTAAACAATGTGGACGATCAGAGTGGCTCTTATTTACTCTTGGCAAACATTTTTTTGCGATTTTTCAGCGCTACCCCCCAGTTTGGTTCCATTTTATGTAGAAATAATTCCTGTAAAATTTGAGCTTAATCGGACTAACAAGGGAACCTTTAGGTCTGCTTTTTTTTTTAATTGATACTCTCCTCAATGAAAGGTACATACCAGAGGTTTTCTGAGAAAAATGAAGACGCAATTTTTACCTATTTTCGAGAAAAATGCATTTCGAAAATTACGAACGGATGGTCCTCGAGCCGGTGTAAAAGTATTTCGAATCGTCGGTAGCTCCCCGATAGAGCGCTCTTCTGATAACCGGAAGGTTGCGCGTTCGATTCTCGCTATCCATACTTTTTTTTAGTCCACAAAGTGTTTGTTCATTCTATTTTTGAATAACATTTGATGAAATTATACCATTTAATTATTATTTATCTCTTATTTTCAATAGAAACTTTATTAATAGTATTTTTATTACCACTCGTTTGGACAGTTGTGCATTTTATTAAAATTCATCATTCTTCAATAGTTTCCAGTATCTATATTATTAAATTAAAGTAGGAACAAAGTAGAAACGAAGTGAAAAAATACACATTCAAGACACTTCTGATTCTTGTTAGTAAATATCTATGAAATGAGTCACTACATCCACTGGCATTTCGTATCTATTATTTAAATTTTCATTTGAAATACTTCGTTTCAACTTTAATTTAATAATATAGATACTAGAAACTATTGAATAATTGAAAATTTTAATAACATGCACAATTGTCCAAACGAGTGGCAATAAAAATACGATTAACAGAGTTTTCATTGAAAACAAAGATTAATAATCATTAAATGGTATAATTTTATCAAGTGTTATTCAGAAATGGAATAAACAAGCGTTTTAATGAATAAAAAAAAAGTATGAATATCAAGAATCGAACGCGCCACCGTGCGGCTATCAGCCGAGCGCTCTACCAGGGAGCTACCGACTCTTCGATATATTTTTACACCGGCTCAATGACCATTTGTTTTGCAATTTTTGAAATGCATTTTTCTCAAAAATGGGTCAAAATTCCGTCTTCTTGATTTTTCTCAGAAAACCTCTGGTACGTACCTTTCATTGAGGAAAGTATCAATTCAAACAAAAAAAAAAGCAGACCTAAAGGTCCCCTTGCAACTGAAAGGGTGCCCCTGCAGTGGGACTCCGATGCCTCAAGTCGAACGTACCTCTCTTTCTACGATGTGCGATAGACAACGAGGCGCGATAGACAACGAGGCGCGATCGAAACCGAAACGATGGTTTCGAAAGCTCTCTTTCTATCGCATAGGGTAGACAGAGAGGATCTCATAGTTATGAAACGATAAGGTCGACTTGTCGTTGGCACACCATCGGACCCTCTCTGTCCACCATATACGATAGAGAGTTTTCGAAACGATCGTTTCAACTTTGATTACACCTCTTTGTCTATCTCGCATGGTAGAAAGAGTAGTTCGTTCGATTTAAGGCATCGGAGTCCCACCCCTGGGCCCTTGAACATAAAAAACCCATATAATTGAAGAAAAAACCAATTTTATTTGTTTATTTTGCAAAATTTTAGTAATATAAAAAAAAGCTTTACCCAAAAGTTTTAGATCTATTCAATATGCACACATTATTATCCATAAATTTTCTCGTATGACTCGTATGGCCAACGGCCATACCACGCTGAAAAAACCAGTTGTCGTTAGATCACTGAAGTTAAGCAGTGTTGGGCGCGGTTAGTACTTGGATGGGTGACCGTCCGGGAATACTACTAACTAGGTAATATTGGCATGTCGTGGGTGTGGTGAGCCCACACCTGTAGTTATTTACTACAAGAAACTATCCAACTAGAAACACTACCCGAATCGGGTAGTGTCACGCCTACCCCGAATCAAGGGAAATGGCTTAATGGTATACTGTTTCCGAGAAAAATGCGAAAAAGTATGCTACGAATAAAGCTACTCCAAGGATAGTCTAGGGGCTTCCATAAAGCACGTAGTACTCTTTTTCGTTCAGTCTATCTGTGTCTTCCCTGTTTCCTGAGTGTTCTTGTCCAAGCGGTACCTGGTCTGTGCCTATCTGGCAAGAGGGTACCAAAGTAACCAGAGTACCACATACGAATGTAGTAATGTAGTATTGTTGTATAGTAATAATATAGTAGTTGTAGTGAGCAGATACAGATACTCAAAGACATACCTGACGCCGTTCTCTCTCGGATATCGGATGAGTCAAAACCAATTTTTATGTCACAATGTCCTCTGCCCATCTATTACGTGATAAAATTTATTTACTTGGATATTACTGGTATAAAATATCTGGAAATAAATTGCCATCAAATAAAGACGTTTTAAGTGTATTATTTTTCAATCTTCGTATTGTGAAGTTAACTTTACGCGAAAGTGCCAGACTAGCATTGTAGGAGGTTATTGTTTTTTTGGGAAAAAGCACGAATTCCAACTCAGGAAGTAAGAAACTGCATCCCAAAATTAGAATGTTTGTACCAAGAATGAAGACAACTGCAAAAACACGCTGGGAGAAAATCGGAGGCTCATAAGAAAAAAGAAGCAAATTTAAAATCGAAGCTCGAGGATCTTTTCAACATTGCACATCCGAGCGCTTTGGAGAATATTTCTATAGAAGAAGATAAGCAGTTTTTACTGAATCACAGGTCAAAGGGTCGACAAGGGTTTATGTTCGGAATCGATTACAAGGAACTCCTAAGAGAAAGAAACGTTGCAGAACGATAAGAGACCGCGTTGATGAGAAAGGAGCAAAGCAATCTAGAAATTGAACGACCAAGTGAGTAATATATAAAAAAATTGCAATCATGCAATACTCCTAATTATTTTTAAATTTAACTTTGCATCATTAAATTTCTTCTTTTTCTTTTAGAGATGAAACTGCCGAATTGATGTCATATACAAGCAACAGCAGTTTGGAATCAGGTACAGATATAAATGTTTCAGTTGCTGGAAAATCCACTGATAATATTGCGGTATACCTCCTCTCCCAGAAGATACAAAATTAGAATGTTCATCACCAAAAGCAAAACGGGCGAGAGGGAGCCGTACACTAGTGACTCCTAAGCTTGCTGCGGCCTTAAATAAATGTAAAATCAGTGACAGGGATGCAGTTCATGTTCTGATTGCAACTACCGAGGCACTAGACCATGATGTCCAGGATTTTATTATCAACAGGTCATCCATTCACAGTGCAAGAGAAAAAATACGGAAAGAAAGGGCGACTGTAATTAAAAAGCAGTTCATGGACACAAAATTTCAAGCTACTGTCGTGTACTGGGATGGTAAGTTACTTCCAGCGTTAACAGGTAAGGAGACCGTCGATCAACTTCCTGTGATTCTTTCGAATGGCGATGCTGAACAACTTCTTGGAGTACCTATACTGCAATCTGGAACTGGAAAAGAGCAGGCATCTGCTGTTTGTGAAATTCTTGTTGAATGGGGCCTCCAAGATTGTGTTAAAGCATTAGTTTTTGATACAGCATCGAATACTGGAAGATATAGAGGTGCGTGCGTTTTAATAGAACATTTTTTAGAAAGAGATCTTTTGTACTTTGCTTGTAGACATCATGATATATCCCATATTTTCAACGACCATCGTTTTAATCCTCAAGCAGGGTTTGCGATTTGAGCCTTCCGTTTTTCCGAAAATAAGTCGGCCAACTTATCCTCGGAAATTGGATCTTTCAAATTTCAAATTCATGTTTGCCGCGAATTTACTTCAACTTTCATTTATTTTAAATGAAAGATGGTTCTCGACTTTTCGGTTGCTAGTCAAGAATAACACAATAAGTTTGTTTGAGAAACGAGATTTTCAAATGTTTTATGTAGGCTTCAACTGTCTCAACGGTTGCTATCGGGGAAAAATCGTGAGGAGTTAGTTAGTAGCTTGTCGAGCGAGAAGCGAGTCGGATCATTAGACAACGACTTTTCACACCGGCTAATCGTTCGATTAGATTTGTATCCCTAACCTTATTAATTAAATCCAGTGTTTGCAGTTCCTAATTCCGGTTTTTCTTTATTTCCACCAGTTTTCTTTTTTTTCCCCCCATCAACCATCAAATTTACAGTCGAGTTTTTTAGCGTCCAGCCAAATTCAACAGGAGTCATCCGGGATCCAGAATCTTCCAACTTCGATGGTGTCGGAGGTTGTCCATCAGCGACTGAGCCCTGAGGTTAGTGATGAAATGTCGATTATTCTGGCCTGGTCAGAATAATCGAGCGGACGGTTAGCATCTCGTTTCTCGGCAGTGCGTGGCGCGATCGCGTTTTTCGTTCTCGTTCGTTCGCTTGGGATCGGCGGTTGCCAGTCACCAGACTGTCGACCGAACGACCTAAGGAAGGGCTCGATTCGGGAGTTATCACCACGAGGTCGTGACTTTCGATCGAGTCTCTCGCGTTTTCTTCGTTCGGTTTTTCGGGTCGCAATTTTTACTTTTTATTTCCAGTTTTATTGACTCGTTCGTTCTTTTTTTTCTTTCCCGTTTTTCCTCCCTTCGCGCGGACCATTTTTGTTTTCTCGAGTTTTCTTCATCACCATGTCTGATTGAGCTTAATCTCCCATGTACTCTTCCAACCAATTGATACGCTCCGGTGATCGGAATTCAGCGTGGCAGCGGCAGCATTTTCGGCCCGTTTCATTCCCGCCTTCTGTCTCGTATTTCCCACCGGTAGGTCCGTCCTTCGAAGCGTCTCGTGTACCCAATGAAAGAGTATCCCAGAAATCCTACAAGCGTCCTGGAAAACCCACTGGGTCTTCATCTCCGCCTCCCCTTTCCGTAACCACGAAGCCGTTAGATCCCGGTACCGCTTCTCCACCTAGGCTACCGTCTCCACGCCCGGTTTCCGCCAGTTCGGAATACGACCCGCAGTACCCCGATTGCTGGTTCGATTCTCTCGGCCCGGAATATGACCCGGAAAGTCCAGCCTTTTATTCGGTCGGAATTCCGAAAGAGCGAATTCCGGAATTTCCACCGAGTTTCTCCCCTCTCACTCCACCCCGCGTCCGCCTGGAAGCATTAACAATCCCGGCTCTAGTCGAGCCTCCGACCGAAAATCTCCCCTCGGCGACGGAACTTTTTCGCAGGTAAGAAAGAGGTTTGGAAAGTCCTGACAGGGAGCTTTTAATCATCCCCGTGGAAAGCTCACCGGTGAAGTTCTCCCCTTCGCCACGAAAGGTTTCGGTCAGGCGTACCTTATTCTGAGAAACAGCAGTTTTTCCTCAATTTCTACCATTTCGCCACAAAGGAAGGGTTTTAACTTCTTCCACCCCCCATTGATGACCGAAAACCTTATCAATCATATATATGAAGTTATTCTTAGAAGCGTTTTCGAGGAAAAAATGGGTAGAACTACAGGTCCGCCTGTACTGATCTTTCAAAAGTTTCAAAAGGCTTGGTCTGGAATCAATGCTCATAATTTTCGATCAGGGATTGAAAACAAGAAGGTCAAAGGACACTTTAATCAGGGCGACGTATCTCGAATCCTTGACTTTGTTGAAAATACTTTGACGGAACGGCAGCCTAGAAAGGATTATAGGGAATTTTTGGAATCTACGGAAACCTTGTTACGACTTTTACTTCCTCTAAATGATCAAGTTTGGTTATCTTCCTGGCAACATCGGCAATGCCGAAGCACTGCCGCGCACCAGACCGAAGACCTCACTAAATCATTCAATCGGTAGTAGCCTCGTGGACAATTTTTCGTATTCCGGGGGCCATCCATCATGCGAGGTGGATGGCAAAAGCCATTTATTGCTTGAAAATCTTTTTCTTTCGTCCTGAATTTGTATTAGCTCCAGAAGAAGAGAATGCGATATGTGATATTTGTATTTTTTTTTGTTAGTCTGTACGTCGAAGCTCTGAAACTGTCGCATTAGCTTTCTTTGATCCGAAATTGTCATCAGAATCAAAAATCAAAATGGTCAATGCTTTGAATCGCGAAACAGAATCATCAAATGAGAATGTGAAGCGAGTACAAGTTCAAATCGATAAAATCACAGAAATTATTAAAAATGGAATTGAGCAATTCGTTTCTGCCGACAATAAACGATTTTTCAGAAGATTCAACTTGAATGATGAATTCCTTAGGACAGAACTGTCGACGCGGCCTAAAAATGAAAGTTTTGTTAAGGGACTGGGGTTAGAAAGTAAATTGAAAGTTGTGAATGATTCGGCTGAGAAAGGCGTTAAGCTTATGAAAGAATATAACACATTATTTACGAAAAACGAACAACAGAAACATTGTGTGCTTCAGATATCGAGTGAATTTTGCCGAAAGTTCCCAGGTTATAAAAAAGTGTCATTGTCTAAGCGTCAAGATTTGTAGTAAAAACAAATGATTTTCGAATTTGTTTCGGAAAAGGTTAGTCATAAGAGAAAAAGTCATGGATAATATGTGCATTTTGAATAGATCTACAACTTTTGTATGAAGCTTTTTTTACATAATTAAAATTTTGCAAAATAATCAAATAAAATTGGTTTTTTCTCCAATTATATGGGTTTTTATGTTCAAGGGCCCAGGGGCACCCTTTCCCTTAGTCCAGTTGAGCTCAACTTTTGCAGTAACTATTTCTACATAAAATGGAACCAAACTGGGGGGGGGGGGGGGTAGCGTGAAGAAAATTCAAGCTTTGAAAATAAGAGCCATCCTAGTGGACGATACTAAAAAAAAAACGATAATTGATAAATTCCGTGGTGTCGATGGTGTTTGTCGTTAAGGTGTCTGTCGGTTTTTTTTAACAGACTTTATTATACTTGATGACAAGAATTATATTGGATATTTGCTACAACTTCTGTTTGAAACATTTTTTTGTAAAATAAATATTTTTAGAGTTCAGTGTAATGTTAAATGTATTGAAGAAAAGGGCGCATTTTTTTCTCCTGGTTTTCCCAGAAGGCCTAATCAACATGGATGGATGGATGGATGGATGGATGGATGGATGAATTGATGAATGTATCGGTGGAGGGACGGATTTTTGGATTATCTTTTGATGTATTTATTTTTATGTTCGTGATCTGGTAACTTGTCTTCGTTTTGGAATTCTCTACGGAACCGTTTGTGCTTCTGTTATGCAGTCCCTCTCTGGTGGCTCTTCTTCTTCACCTGAATCCTCTTATTTCTCAGTTTGCGACAGTTTGCGGATTGTAGCTTCGATTTCTTCCTCTCCTCCCTCTTCCTCGGAGTCGCTCGAAATCTCGGCAAAATTTATGAAGTCCTTCCCGTTGTAACCACTTGCTAAGTCGCATCCTTTTTCTCCTTTGAAGGAGATGAATGTAAAAAGAGCCTCAGGAGCAGGATCTTGTGTCGTTGTGACTCGATCGGTGATAAAAAGCAAATTGAATCTTGCATCTCTTCCACATACTACCGCAGCCGCACGACAGCATTCACTGTGAAGTTACCATCAGATTTAACATGATGTGGTGTTCAGAAGAATCCGGAAGAATGGGGATGGAAGAGAAGGACGACTGGCTTTATACCTGTCACAACGACACAAGATCCTGTTCCTCAGGCTCTTTTCAAATTCATCTCCTGCAAATGCAAAAAAGGATGCGGCTTAGCACGTGGTTGAAGGAAGGCAGGGCTGAAATGTTCCATCATTTGCATGAATTGCAACGGGTAGGACTGCACAAACGTTGCCCAGATTTTGAGCGACTCCGAGGAAGAGGAAAGAAATCGAAGCTACCATCCGCAAACTGTCGCAAAATGAGGAAGAAGATGATTCAGGCGAAGAAGGAAAACCCAGAGAAGGAGAAACATCAAAATAAATACATCAAAAGACAATCCAAAAATCCATCTCTCCACCGATACATTTATTAATTCATCCATCCATCAATCCCTCAATCCATCCATCCATCCATCCATCCATCCATCCATCCATCCATCCATC
>CAKNXH010051885.1:37950-56422 GCA_932178445.1 Andricus quercusramuli | reverse complement strand
AAAATTTAACTTTATGGTGAAAAATTAATCTAATTTGTAGGAAATTTAAGAATTTTTTTAGAAAGTAATTTTTCAATTGAAAATTCAATTGTTCTGTCCAAAATTCGTCTTTTTGAATTGAAAAATTTAACTAATTTGATCGAATACTATTTATTTATTTGCTTTAAAATTTAACCATGTCGTTGAAAATAGTTCTTTTCATTGAAAATTCAATCCTTGATTACAAATTTGACTATTTTGTTGAATATTCGATTTTTTGTAAAAGATTTATTTTTTAATTGAAATTGTAAGTCTTCCATTTTTTGATGAAAAATCAACTGTTATTTGGATAAAAATTGATCTTTTTTAGTTGAAAATTTAACTTATGCATTTTTGATTGTAAGTTTATCTTTTTTTAGTTGAAAATTTAACTAGTGGGTTTAAAATTCAACTTTATCTTGAAAAATTAATCTAATTTGTAGGAAATTTAAAAATTT
This sequence comes from Andricus quercusramuli, assembly GCA_932178445.1. NCBI lineage: Eukaryota > Metazoa > Arthropoda > Insecta > Hymenoptera > Cynipidae > Andricus > Andricus quercusramuli. Next base: position 55,946 of record CAKNXH010051885.1, on the reverse strand, counting down.
TGTTAAAAAGTTTTTTGTTTCTAAATTCAATTGTTCTGTTGAAAATTCGTGTTTTTGGATTGAAAATTTCACTAATTTGATCGAATAATTTATTTATTTGCTTACAAATTCAACCATGTCGTTGAAAGTAGTTTTTTTTTATTGAAAATTATTTCGTTTTCAATTGAAAATTTAAGTATTCTAGTTGAAGAATCTTCATTTTAGTTAAAAATTCATTCCTTGATTACAAATTTGACTATTTTGTTGAATATTGTATTTCTTGTAGAAGATTTATTTTTTAATAGAAATTGGAAGTATTCCATTTTTGGATGAAAAATCAACTGTTATTTGGATGAAAATTTATCTTTTTTATGAAAATTTAACTACTTGTTTGAAAGTTGAACCACTTTGTTAAAAATCATTTTTTGGGTTGAAGATTCTTGATGTCAGTTCAAAATAATTTGGTTGAAAATTTAAGTGTTCTGTTGAAGATTCGGTTTCATTGGTTAAAAATTAACTTTTTTAACTGAAAATTTAAATGATATATTTTTGATTGTAAGTTTATCTTTTTCACTTGAAAATTTCACTAGTGTGTTGAAAATTCATCTATTTCGTCAGAAACTTGTCCTTTTTGGTAGAAAATTAATCTTTTTGTTTGAAAAATCAGAACTACTTGGATAATATTGAAACTACTTGTTAAAAATTCATTTTTCAGTTTTTTTTTGTTTTAGTTAAAAATGCCTCTCTTTGGTTGAAAATTTAATTATTTTGTTAAAAATTCGCTGTTTTTTGGTTGAATTTTTTTTTTAAATTTAGATTTAACTATTCCAGTCGAAGATTCTTCATTTTACTTGAAGATTCATCAACTATGTTTTTAGTTGAAAATTCCACTTCTTGGTTAAAAATTCTTGTATTATTTTTTAATTCGTCTTTTTTGGTTGAAAATTAATCTTCTTGATTGGAAATTTATATTTTTCTTCAAGAATTCAATCATTTGATTAAAAATTAATCTACTTTGTAGAAAACTTTCTCTTCAAGAAATGATTGAATTTCCTACTAAAGCAAAATGTAATAAAATGATGAATATTTAATAACAAAAATATTTTTTAACAAAGTGCCTCAACTTTCAATCAAGTAGTTGAATTTTCAACCTAAAAAGATGAATTTTTAACAAAATAGATGAATTTTCAACCGAAAAATTTAAATTTTAAATAAGAAGATAAATTTCCTACCAAAAATATTAATTTTCAATCCATTAGTTGAACTTTGAACCAAAAAAAATTACTTTTAACCAGGAAGATTAATTTTCTACCTAATAAGACGAATAAAAAAAATGGATTTTTAACCAAATAGCTGAAGTTTCTACTGGAAATTAAATAAAAATAGAATTGTCAAATTTTTAGTTAAAACCATTAATTTACAACCAAAATCAAGAAGAATTTTCAACCAATGAGTAGAATTCACAATTGAAATGATGAACCTCCAACAAAAAAAATTATTTTTAATTAAATATTTGAATTATCAACAAAAACGAATTAATTTTTAATCAGAAAATTGCATTTTGAACCAAAAATGAGAATGTAAAAATTAAATTTCTACTGAAAAAGATCAATTTTCAATAAAATAGACGACTTTTGTACGAAAAACATAAATTTTTTACCAAAAAGGTAAATTTTCTGCCAAAAAGACTAATTTTCAACCCAATGCTTGAATTTTGATGAAAAAATTAATTTTTAAGAAAGGAGGTTGATTTTCTACCTAAAAATGTGAATTTTCAATCAAATAAATAAGTTTTTCAACAAAAAATTGAATTTTTTACTAAAAAACATAATTTTCCATTCAAAAATGAAATTATTGATTTTTTCATTTGAAAACATTAATTTTCAGAATCAAAGGAATTTTATTTTGATAAATAAATTATATTCAATCAAACAATTTTTTTAATTGTTTGAATTCGGGAAATGTCTAGTTCGTATATTTTATAATTTGGCAATTTTCTGACGGCAATTTTATTATTCGGGAGTTTTCCAATTCGGTGATATTATAAATTGTTTGGGAATTTTCCAATTCGGGAATTTTTGAGTTTCAGAAATTTTATTTTTCGGAAATTCTCCAATTCGGGAATAATAAAATGCCCGAAATTATAAAATTATTGAAATCTAGAAATCCTGAATTGGAAACTTCCGGAATAATAAAATCCCAAGCAGTTTATAATATTCCCGAATTGGAAAATTCCCAAATAATAAAATTCCCGACAGAAAATTGCCGCATTTTTTTAATATTCGAAGATTTAAAAAATTATTGTTCGAATTCAAAATAACAATAAATGTTTAACAATTATATAAAAAAAAAATTTTGAAACTCGTGCGCCTTTAACGAAAACAAAATTTCTTGCTATCTAAAAATTTCATTTCAATATGAAAAAAAATTCGATTTTTGAGGACTTTTTTTGTATTTAAAAAAAAAAAATAATATGCAAAATTTTCGATCAAAATTTTTCATACAGACATATATTTTATTCTATTATTGTTATTTCAAATTAGGAAAATAATGTTTAAAAATTTGTAACATTAGAAAGTGGTTCTTCTATCAAAATATTTGATTATTGTATTTTTGATTAATAAATAATGCATAATAAACAAAATTTTTATTTATCGGGATTTTTCAGCCACCCCATTTTTCTATTTCAAATATTAATAAAATCATATTTTTTAGAAGCTACAGTATAATTGTTATTTTATCGTTGTATTTTTAAATAATTAATTGATTCAATAAAAATTAATTAAAATAATAATAAAAAATTATTTAATTAATTCAAATAGAATTATTGTAATTAATAAAATATGATTTCACTAAAAAAAGGATTATAAATAATATTTTAAGCTTTTCTTTCTATTTTTCAGGTCATGTGGATTTTTATCCAAATGGTGGTAAAACACAACCAGGTTGTTCACGTGCAAGATTGGGCCGCTTTCCTCTACCAATTCCACAAAACGGTAAAAAGAAAATTTTTTATTTACTAGGGCCCTCAGAATCGTGTAGTTTTTAATTTGGTGGAAGATTCATTTTTAATTAAAAAAAAAATTTTCAAATAAAATTTTTTTCATTAATTTGTTCTTTATTTTTATTAATATAATTTTCCTTAGATTCTTGAAAGATTCTTGTCTACCAAAGAGACAAATTTTTAAACAAATAATTACATATTTAACCAGCTGTATTTTTAATAAAAAAAGATGAAGTTTTTATCAAAAGAGGCGAATTTTCTACAATATAGTTTATATTTTCAAACCAAAAATACGAATTTTCAACAAAAAAGTATCTTTCAAACCAAATAGTTCAATTTTGAACCAGATAGATCAATTTTCTACCAAAAATATTAATTCTCTACCCAAAAACTCGAATTTTCAATGAAATAATTAAATTTTCAACCAGTTGTATTTTTATTTCAAAAAAGATAAATTTTTACCAAAAGAGTGGAATTTTCTATAAAACAGTTGAAAGTTTAAGTCGAAAATATGAATTTTCAACGAAAAAGTTAATTTTAAATCAATTAGTTGAATATTCCACCAAATAGATGAATTTTCAACGAAATAGTTACATTTTCAAATAATTTGTATTTTTAATTTTAAAAAAATGAAGGTTTTACCAAAAGACCAACATTTTTACAAAGCAATACAAATTATTACTCAAAAACATGAATTTTCATTTTAAAAGTTTATTTTCAATCAAATATATAAATATTCAACCAAAAAGATGAATTTTCTACTAAAATATTAATTCTGTGACAAGAAGGACAAATTTTTTACAAAGCGACAAAAATTGTTACTCAAAAATATTAATTTTCATTGTAAAAGTTGATTTTAAATCAAATATGTAAATATTTAACCAAAAAGATGAATTTTCTACCAGAATATTAATTCTGTAATAAAAAGACAAATTTTCAAGGAAATAATTAAATTTTCAACCAAAGAAACCATTTTTTAAATAAAATGATAAATCTTCAGCAAAAAAAAAACTATTTTTAACAAAGTAGTTACATTTTCAACCAAAGAGATAAAATTTTATCTAAGATGATAAATCTTCAACCGAAAAAGATGAATTCTCAACGAAAACTGTAATACTTGATATTTCAAACAAAAAATATTTCAATATTTTATCAAAATTAGTTAAATTTATTAAAAAAAGACGAATTTTCAATGAAAATTGATTTCTCAAGCAGAACGGATTAATTTTCAACCAAACAGATATATTGTTAAAAAAAAAAAGATTACATTTCTATAAAAAATTATGAAGTTTTAAAAATCTTTTAAACTTATTCGAAATATTCCTAAAATTTTGAAAAATCTTCTAAAATGAAAAAATTGCCTTAAAATCTTCTAGATTATTTTTGAAATTTTTAGAATTTTTTTCTGACTCTTTGAAAACTTTTTAAACTTTCTTTAAAAAAATAATTTTCAAAAATAAAGAACCATTAACAAATTTTCAGGAATCCTGAGAGAAGTTTTTTTGAAGGAATCCTGTTTTTGAATATTTTCAAACCTTTAAAACCTTATAAATATCTTTTCAAATGATATTAATTTTTCCTGGTATTTTTTTAAATTTTGCAAAATCAAAAAAAAATTCTCAAAGTTTCCACGTTATTTGTTTACAATTTGAGAAATTTTTTGAAATCTTGTTAAATATTCTCTTCCAATTAATCTTTGAAATAAAAAATCATTAAAATGTTAACAGGAATGTTAGGAAATTCGTTTTATTATTTTGCAACCTTTCAAAATACTTTTTTAAAAAAACTTAAACATTTTTTAAATCTTTTCAAATTTTTTATTTTTTCGACATTTTTTCAAAACTTTGAAATATCTTTCAAAATAATTCAAATTTTACCTAGAATTTTTGAAAATCTTAAAAAATTACAAATATTTTAAAACTGCCCTAAGACCTTTCCAAATTATTACTACATTTTAGAAATCTTCTGAAATCTTTTGAAATTTTCTTTAAAAATTATTTATTATCAAAAGGAAGAATCATTTGAAATTTTCCCAGAAATTAGATTTTCTTCAAAAATTAATTTTTTTAAATAAAAATCATAGAAAATTTTTTAAGAATCCTGAGAAAAGTTTTTTAATGAAACCTGTCATTATTTCTAAATCTTTTTAAAATTTCAAAACATTTTTAATATCTTTCCAAATGATTGGAATTTTCACAAAATTCTGCAAAATTGAGAATATTGCCTTAAAATATTTCAGATTATTTGTTTACAATTTAGTAAATTATTTGAAATTTTTTGAAATCTCTTTAAATATTTTCTTCAAATTAATCTTTAAAAAGAATCATTTATTTTCAGGAATGTTAAGAGAATCTTTCTACTGTCTCAAAACTTTTAAAAATACTTAAAAAGCTTTGAAATTTTTATTTCAAAACCTTTGAAAGGTTTTTTGTTTAAAATGTATAAAAATCTTTTCAAATTTTTCCTAGAATTTTTGAGAAATTATTAAGAAAGAAAATTATTTTATTTAAAAAAAAAATCTACATTCTGTTAAAATTGTTTCAACATTTCTAGAAATTGTTATAAATGTTTTGAAATCTTATTAAATTTTCTTCGAAAATTAATTTTTTTAGATAAAAAATAATTTAAAATTTTCCCAGAAATCTTAAGGAAATTTTTGTATTCTCTTGAAACCTTTAAAAATTATCAAAAAGCTTATAAATTTTTTCTTTTGTAATCTTCAAAAATCTGCATTTTGTTTTGAATAAAATTATTTTTGTACCATTTCAAACCTTCTGAATATTTCCTAAACTTACTCGAATTCTTCCTAAAATTTTCTCATCTTGCAAAATTGCAAAATTTTCATTTAAAACCTTCTACAGTCTCTTCCGAAATTGTAGGAAATCATTTGAAATATTTAAAAATATTTTTCAACAAAAATTAGTGCGAAATTTTCAAAAATTTTGTCCCACAAATTTTTTAAAAAATATTTCCAAAAATTTGCATTAAGAATTTAATTTATATTTATGAACAATTTTTTTCCACAGTGATTAATCAAGCTATATGCAGTCACGGCCGATCCTATACCTACTTTACCGAATCAATACTCACATCAGTCGAAAAAAACTGTACTTTTTGGGCCCATCATTGGGACTTGACTTACAGACGTGTGGTGGCAGCTGTGAACGAAATATGCACTTACGATAATTGCTCAGAAATGGGAATTGATTCAATAAATCATCCCCAACGAGGGACATTTTTCGTCCTCACTTCTGGATCCATTCCTTATTGCAGTAAGATTTTCATTTAATGAAAACACAAGTTATTATTTGTTATTCATACTTTCAATGTAAAATCTATCACTTCAGTCAAATAATTTTTAAAAAACAAAAAAAAATCTGCCTTCGCCCGGATTTGAACCGGGAACTTCACCATACATTAGTGAAGCGTTAACTAATTACGCCACCGAAACCTTAGCAGATCTTTTTTTGTTTTCATCGATAATCGCGAATTTCTTGAAACTGGGAGAAATAGGGTGATTTTCAAGAAAATAGGGTGGTAAGTTTTTTTTTAATTAAATAAATTTACGGGTATTATATTGAATTAAATATGAAGCGCTCATGATTTTAAGTCAAAATAGATTGTATTTTGAACGAAATAGTTGAATTTTCAACCGAATAGTGAAATTTTTCAACCGACAAAAATTAATTTTCAACCCAGTTGAACAAATAGTTGAATCTCCTAACAATAAAGTCGAATTTTTTAGAAGATTATTGAATTTTCAAGCAACAAAGATTAATTTTCAACAAATAACTTTTCTACTAAACAAAATAAATATTCAATCCAGTGCGACAAATTTTCGATCCAAAAAGAAAAACTTTCAATAAAACAGATACATTTTTGAAAAAATATGACTTTTTAACAAAATCCTTGAATTTTTAACTCAAAAAATATTAATTTTCAGCGTATAGTTGAATTTTACAATAAAATTATGAATCTTCAAGAAACTTGATTTTCAGAAAAAAAGTTCAGCTTTCGAAAAAGAAGTTGAATTTTCAATAAAAAACATTTTTAAGCTAAAAAAGCGAATTCTCCACAAAACCGTTGAATTTTCAACCCAAAAATATTAATTTTCAACAAAGGAGGTAATTTTTATTCGAAAATTTGGTTATCAACCAAATACTTGAATTTTCAACTATAAAAGATAAATTTCAACCAAAAGTGGAATAATTACATTTTCAAACAAACTAATTTTTAAACAAAGCAAAACAAAAAATTTAACCAAAGAGATCAATTTTCTAGGAAAATAATAGAATTTTTAAACAAAAAAGGAATTTTCAACAAAGCAGTTGAATAGTTAAATTTGGAATCAATAATATTGATTTTCCATAGAATAATAAAATGAAATTATTAAATTTGTATTTGACAAAAATTAATTTTGAACCAAAAGAATAACAAATTTTCAAATAATTGGTTCAATTTCCAACCAATAAAATTAATTTTGAACAATTTAGTTCAACTGTGAACCAAATTGTTGAATTTTCAACAAAAAACTATTTATTTTAAACCAATAATGAAATAATTCAATTTTCTGCCAAAGAGATGGATCTTTAAATAATAAAACAAATTTTTCACAAAGTAGTTTAACTTTCAACCAACCAGTTAAATTTTTAATCGAGATAATTAATTTTTTAGCAAAAAAGGAATTTTCAACAGAGCAAGTGAATAGTTAAATTTGGAATCAATAAAATTGATTTTCCATCTAAATAGACGAATTTTCAATAAGATAATAAATTAGTTCAACTTTCGAGCAAGCAGTTGAATTTTCAATCAAGATTATTCATTCTCTATTAAATTATTATTTAATTCTCATTTTAAAAAAATTAATTTTGAACCAAAAGAATAAAGAATTTTCAACAAACTGGTTCAAGCTTCAACCAATAAAATTAATTTTAAACAATTTAGTTCAATTGTCAACCAAGTAATCGAATTTTTAATAAAAAGTATTTATTTTCTACAAACAAAAAAATTTACAACAATATACATAAATTTTAAACCAATTAGTTGAATTTTCAATTAAAAACGGTCAATTTTCAGCGAAAAATGGATAAGTTAAATTTTCAGCTAAGAACATTAATTTTTATTAAAAAACGAATTTGTAGCAAATTAGTTCAGTCTTCAATTAATATAATTAATTTTGAACAAAGTTTAATTGAAAAACAAAAAAAATTTCAATGAAAATTTTCAATTTTTATCTAAAAACTATCAATTTTCAGTCAAAAATATATTAGTTGAATTTTGAGTCAAGAAAATTAATTTCTATTTTAAAAAATGAATTTTTAACAAATTATTTCAATCTTCAATTAATAAAATGATTTTTGAACAAAGTAGTTCAATTTTCAGCCAAGAAGTTTAATTTGCAACCAAAAACGATGAATTCTCAATGGAAAATTTAATATCTGAAATTTGTTAGAAAATAAAAAAATCTAACTTCATTTTCATGAAAAATCATCCATTTTTCATCAAGTATTCTCATCCCAACATTTACTTTTTTTACTATATCAATTAAAAAAATTACAAAACAATTGTTTAATTGTTTATCACTTTATAAATCGTTTATACTTTTTCAAATTATGACAAATTTTTATTACTGATATTCTATTATTAAATTACGAAGATTTTAAGACTATTTTAATTCTATAACAAAATGATATAGGTACTGTTAAATTTGTCTCAATAAATAACTTATACATAAAAAAGTAAACAAAAATAGGAACTCAAAACAAAAAATCAAAACCAAAAATTTTTTGGCATTTTTTCACTCAAAATTTTGAATTTTTCCAGCTTCATTTTTACAGGAAAAAATAATACTAAATTCTACATAAAACCTATAACTTTTATTAAAATGAATTGAAAAATTTCCAAGATATCGCATTTTGAAAAAAATTCTTGAAAAAATTTCAAAGTGACACAACTCCCAGAATTTTGAAATTTACAAAAAAATATTTGACCATAATATTTTACCTGTCGAACACTATTATTTTCTTTGGTTTCAAAAAATTCGCTCCTATCGATAACAACTATGATATTCTTGACCTGGAACCTCTGATTGGTTGTTTTTTGCTTTTGGTTTTTATTTACAAAATTTTGTTATAATTACCATTTTCAGGTGTCAGCGAGTCAGATAAAGAAGAGGTTTTGCATCAACTACGTGAGGAATTGCATAACGAAATTGACGACTGATTTAAAAAAGGGTCAGAAAAAAAGATAAGACTTCATTGTTTTTTTTGTTGTTAATTGTTCATTGTTCACTCAATTATTATTTATCAGGTTATATATATAGACATGAATATTTTTATTCGAGAGAATTCTTATTTCTTGCAACTTAATTCTTCAGTATTTTTTACTTAATAATGTAATTATGTACAGTTTATGAATAATTATAGCTTTCAACTTGGCTTTTAAAACGCACCTGAGATAGATATAAATATTTATATTAAACAAGACTTACTCTAATGTTGGGTGCCCATTTAAAAATAAATAATCCCTTTTTTCATACAATTATTTGGACGATCGAAAAATTCCGAAAAAAATTCCCGACACTGTAAAATTCCAGAATTGGAAAATTCCCGAATAATAAAATTCCTGAATTAGAATATTTCCGAGTAATAAATTTAACGAACCGTTTTTAATATTACTGAACTGGAAAATTCCCGAATAAAAAAATTCCAACACTTTATACTTTCACTGAATTTTAAAATTCCCTAACAATAAAATTCCCGACAGAATTATTGTTTGAATTTAAAATAACAATAATTGAAAAACATATTTTTGGATGAAATTTTTTTCCATTGTTTTTATTTTCAATTTCAACAATAATTTTAGAAAATTTGAACATTGAAAATAATTTTTCATAAAAGTATTTTATTATTTCATTTCTAATCAATGAATTATTTTTATTTGAAAAAAAAATAAATTGTTTAATTTCGGGAATTTTTTATTTCGGATATTTTGTAATTCAGCAATTTTTTGTCGGGAATATTATTCTTCGGGAATCTTCAAATTCGGTACTTTAAACTGTCGGGAATTTTATTATTCGGAAATTTTTGAATTTTGGATTTGAATATTTCGGCAATTTCATAATTTCGGTAATTTTATTATTCGAGAATTTTCCAGTTGAATAATATTATGAACTGTTCGGGAATTTTGCAGTGTCAGGAATTTTATTATTTGGGAATTTTCCAATTTGGGAATTTTATTATTCAGGAATTTTAAAGTATTGGGAATTCTTTTATTCAGGAATTTGTATTCGGAATTTTCATTATTCGGGAATGTTCCAATCCTGGAATTTAACAGTGTCGGGAATTTTATTTTTCGGGATTTTTCAGTCATCCCTATATACGGGACGTCTGAAAAATCACAAAAAATAAAATTCACGATAGTGTAAAATTCCCAAATTGGAAAATTTCCCGAATTATAACATTTCCGAATAAAAATTCCCAAATAATAAAATTCCCGACACTGTGAAATTCCCGAATAATAAAATTCTCGACAGTTTATAATATTACCGAATTTGAAAATTCCCGACAGAAAATTGCCGAATTATGAAATATCCACACTGGTAAATTCCCGAAATTAATTAATTAAAAAAGATTTTGGTTACAGATATTATTTATTTATTGAAAATACAATAATCAAATATTTTATAATAAACAAATAATTTTTTATGTTTAAAGTTTCTAAAATTATTGTTTGAAATTCAAACATAAGAAGCGCCACGTTACGTTACGTTACGTTACGCCATGAAATTCAAGGAATTCGCCGGTTTCATGAAATTCGTGGAATTCACGGAATTCATGTAATTCACAGAAATAATGGAATTTACGGAATTTACGGAATTTACGGAATTTACGGAATTCATGGAATTCATGAAATTCATGAAATTCATGGGATTCATAGAATTCATGGAATTCACGGAATTCACGGAACTTATGAAATTCACGGAATTCATGGAATTCACAGAAATAATGGAATTCATTGAATTCACGGAATTTATGTAATTCGCGGAATTCGCGGAATTAATTGAATTTATGGGATTCATGAAATTCATGGGATTCATGGAATTCACGGAATTCACAAAACTTATGAAATTCACGGAATTCATAGAATTCACAGAATTTATTGAATTTGTGAAATTCATGGGATTCACGGAATTTGAGAAATGCAAGAAATTGATTAAATTCCCGGAATTCATGAAATTTAAGGAATTCTTGGGATTCATGGAATTCATGGAATTTACGGAACTTATGAAATTCATGGAATTCACAGAAATAATGGAATTCATTGAATTCACGGAATTTATGTAATTCACGGAATTCGCGGAATTAATTGAATTCATGGAATTCATGGGATTCGTGGAATTCATAGAATTCACGCAATTCATAGAATTCACGCAATTCACAGAATTCACAGAATTTATGGAATTCATAGAATTCAAGAAATTCGTGGGAATCACGAAATTTAAGAAACTCACGAAATTATTGAATTCGTGGAATTCACGGAATTCACGGAATTCACGGAATTCGCGGAATTCGCGGAATTAATTGAATTAATGGAATTCATGGGATTCGTGTAATTCATAGAATTCACGAAATTCGTGGAATTCACGGAATTTAAGAGATTCACGAAATTATTGAATTCGCGGAATCCATGAAATTCACGGAATTCTTGGGATTCATGGAATTCATGGAATTAGAGGAATTAATGGAATTAATTGAATTCACGGGATTCATCAGATTCATGGGATTCATGGAAATCATGGAATCACCGAATTTATGGGATTCATGGAATTCACGGAACATATGAAATTCACGGAATTCCCAAAAATAATGGAATTAATTGAATTCACGGAATTTATGCAATTCACAGAATTCGCAGAATTAATTGAATTCACAGAATTTATGGAATTCATGGAATTCACGGAATTCGAAAAATTCACGGAATTCACGGAATTTAAGAAATTAACGAAATAAATTGAATTCGCAGAATTCATGAAATTCATGGAATTCTTGAGATTCATGGAATTTATGGAATTCACAGAAATCTTGGAATTTATATGTTTGTGAAATTCATGAAATTCACGAATTACATAGAATTCACGAATTTTCAGAAAAGTATTTGATCATTGTATTTTAAATAAATGAATGATATTTATAAAATAAAATTTAATTGTTTTAATTCGCGAATTTTATTATTCAAGAATTTTATAATTCAGAAATTTTATTTTCGGGTCTTAAAACGTCGAAAATCGATGAAAACTGGATAGGTCCAAATTCACATGAGTCATTACATCATAACTGATGAGAATTTAAAAAAATTTAGTTTTCAAATGGTCACCCTTATCTACTGTTTTAACTTTGATATCTTCTTAATGTCTATGCCTGTTAATTTAATGTTATGCGGTAAATTTGTAATTGTTTTTAAAAAAGAGCTACAGAATTTGTTCGAAAATTGAATATTAGAAAGTTTGTTTCTAAAGGCAGGATAAAATTTGAAACCACTTTTTAAAGTATGTAGTTGAAATATTGATAAATAAAGAATAAAATTGATACTAAATTCACGAAGGTCCACGATCCTCCTCACTCTCAGAAAAAGGTTCTTGATTTTCGAGTTCAGATGGTGGATCAGATTCCTCTAATAGGATGTCATCAACAGGAGGTAAGCCCTGTAGCAACCTAGCTTGTTCTTCGATATCAGGGATTTTCTCGTGAATCAGCTTCTCGACGTCAACCTTATCTAATTCCGCTTGTATGCGTCTTTTAATTGGTCCTTCCACAGCATCCATTATTTGGTACCTTTAATTAGAAAACCTTTCTTTAGCTATCAATTCTAATCAGTAGAATCCAATCTAATGTGTTCCTTTTATCCTGATTAGTTAGAAAAAAAAACATATAATTTTCTCTACATTGCACAGTGAGGCAGATTCCCTAAAACGGGGCGAACATCCTAAAATTTAATTTTATCTTATGCCCCTAAAATGTATTTTACAATAGCAGAACATCTAGCGCAATTTCGTTTTCGAATTCTCGGCCAATTCCTGGATTTATCGATTCGAAATTAACTGTTTTCCCGGTTCTTAGGGTTTTAGGGAGGGAAAGCAGGGAAATTTGGGGAAGTTAGAAGAGAGAAAGTAGGGGAAATATAGGGAGAGAAAGTTGAGGGAAAGTAGGGGGACTAGAGAGGTCATGGGAATTAGGGAAGGAACATTGTGGGAATTAGGGAAAGGGTGGTAAAGGGAGGGGTATTATTGAAGTAGGAGTGAGTAGGGGAAGTGAATTAGGAGAAATTAATATTGGAAAAGTAGAGAAAACGAGAAGAACGGAAGCAGGGAAAGTAAGGTGATGAGTAGTAAGGGAAGGAGAGGGAAGTTAGGGGTAGTATGTAAGTGAGGGTGTGTAAGGAAGAAGAAGTAGGGGAAATTAGTAGACGAGAAGTGAATGAGGAATTAGGGAAATTGTGGGAAGGACAAGCAGGTGGAGTAAAGGGATGGAAAGTAGGGGAAGAGACGGTTAGTTGGGAAACAGGGGTAAGTGGGAAGGGGAGTAGAGAAAATGGAGGGACGAGTAGGGAGTGGAAGTAGGGGAAATAAATGAGGAGCGCAGGAGAAGTGAGGAGATTCAAGGGAAGTAAAGGGAGGGGAAGTAAGGGAAATTAAGTTAGAGGTAATGAGGGAAAAGGAAGTGAAGGGAGGGGAAGCTGGAAAATTAAGGTGATGTGAAGTGGGGAAACGAAGGAGAAGGGCGTAAGTTGAGGAAGAGGAATAGGGCAAAAAGAGGAAGATTGCGCAGGGGAAGTACGGGGAAGAGAAGTAAGGGAAGTGAGGGTGGGAAAGTGAAAGGAGGGCAATCATGGGAAATTAAGGGATAAAAGGTGATGGAAAGTTTAGTAAGAGCAATTCTGGTGAGGGGAAATAGAAGGGATGAGGGAAGGGAAAGTAGAAAAATGTAGGCGATGTGAAGTAAGGGAAGTACGGGCAAGGGAGGGGTAGTTAGGAAGTGGGGGTGTGCAGAATTGGGAAAATAGCGGGAATGAAGAAAAGGAACAGGAAAGGAGAGTAAGTGAGGTAGAGTAAGGAAAATTGAGGGTGGTAGGGAAAACGAAGAAGGGGGCGCAGGGAAGTGAAGAGAGAGTAGCGAAGTGAGGGTTGAGAGTTAGGAAAAGTTAGGGGTGGGAAAATATAGGGATGACGGGGAAAAGAAGGAGGAAATAAGAGAAGAGGTCATAGCGGAAGGGAGGGGAAATAGGCAAAGTCATAGGGGAAGTAGACGAAAGAAGGGAAATTATGGAAGTGGTTACATTTTTTTAATTGTTGAATTTTTCCTTGTTTATATATTTATTTATGCATATCTAATTATTTTATATGTTTTTTTTCATTAAGCTTGGTACTGTAATGATATCGTAAAAACTTGGGAGTTTTCAGCTTTATTATTTACAATGTTTTTCAATTTTTTATCAATTATTTAGTTATTCTTTAAGTTTTTCAATTAAAAGTCTTTTTGAAAATTAGTTTTTATTAATATGATTTTGAAGAAAACAAAGACCAGAAGTTTTTTCAAATTTTTGAATTTTACATTTATTTTTTTAACATTCAATTTTTGTATGTGGCTTCAATTATTAAGATATTGTTCAATTTTTCGAATGATTTAATTAAGAAAATTTTCAAAACCATGTTTTTATTCGTATAATTGTTAGGGAGGGAAAGTAGGTTTTGGGAGGCACGTGATAGGGAAAGGGGGTTAGTGGAGGAGGTAAAGAAAGTGGGTGAGGAGTGAGTGGGGGAGTTAAGGTGTGGGAAAGCAAAAGAAGTGAAGAAGGTGACAAGGGATGTGGGGAAGCTAGGGAAAGGAAAGTAGGAGATGGGTGAGGCATGTAATAGGGTGAAGGTGATTAGTGGACAAGTAAGGGAGGAAAGAATACGAGAGAGAGAAGGTGGTGGAAAGTGAGAGGGTAGATAAAGTAAGGAGAGTGAGTAGGGAAGGTGATAGGAAATAGTAAAGTGAGTGGTTTTTCGAGAAAGCAGGAGAAGTAGGGAATCGAGGGAAAGGGAGGGGGATGGAAGTAGGAGAACTGATAGTGGTGAAGTAGGATATGAGAAGGGGCATGTGATAGGGAAAGGGTGATTTGGCAAGAGTTTTTGGGGAATTAGAAGAGCAGAGAATAAGTAATTGCGTGAAGCGAGGAAGTGGATGAAGTAAGGGGGAGTAGGGAAAAGTAGATGCATCATGCCTACTTTGCCTAATGTTTAATATACACTCCATGCCCTACAGAAGCCGGTCCCGTTTTGTAATTTCTTGAACTGCTGGCCCACGCAGTTTCTCAGCGGGCAGAGTGAGAGACGGTTGCGACCCTCGCCTCGGAAAGGCCGCAGTGTGCGAGTACTTAATCGAGTATATTGCGCAATATTATGCACGGCATAATAATGCTGTTACTGTTATTATATGAGACTTGTGTACATCTAGGGCCTTATAGTTGAATATATTTCGAGTATATTGAGTTGAGTTGAATATATTTTTGTGATATATAAAATTCATTTGAGCTTTTACCTCAGGAGATTTGGTAGAATATTGACTGCAGCTTCCATTACGTAGTCCAAAGTTCCAGCTCCATGTATCCTAGTTTGAATATTGCCCAGTTCAAGATCTAGTTCCTCCAAAGTGGCACGTTTTCGTGTGTCCAAGGGTTGACTGAGGTTGACTTGAACTCTAAAGTAATCGACAGTAAAGGATACGGTTCCTGCTCGAGATAAAACGCCTCCTATCACACTGACCTCCCAGTGAGTCCTGCCTTCTATTTCCTGAGTGCCCACATCCAAAACTGCATAAACCTATGCAAAGAGTCAAATATAGATGCAACTGGGAACATTTCAAAGCGAGACAAACTACTTTTACCAAAATTGATGAAATTGATGAAATTGATGAAATTGATGAAATCGATGAAATCGATGAAATTGATGAAATTGATGAAATTGATTAAACTGATTAAATTGATCAAATTGATCAAATTGCTGAAATTGATCAAATTGTTGATTGAATCCATTTCAAATCAGGCACGTTCTGCACTTAAAGTTGCAAAACTTTTCGGGACGAAATGTGTTGTTTTTAGAGGAAATTATGCGATACGTATTTTTCCAATTTTTGAAAAAAAAATTCTTCAAAGTTATTTGTATTTTAATGTTGTGTTTTGTTTTTTCCAAAAGACTCAAATTAATGAAATAGCGGAAATTGTTCATAAAATACTAAAAGTAGATTTTCTGAAAAAACCCACACTAAAGACTTTGTCAGTTTCTTGCTCATTTTGTACTTTTATGAGGAAGATTTTTAGTGAGTTTCATCTTTTTTGAGCAGAATTTTTTTTTCATAAAATTGAATTTTCTCATTTTTCTTAAATTCAACGAAGGATGCAAAAAAATGTTATAAGATTAAAGTTTTTTCCTCTAAAATTTATTACTTTTATGATATCTTGCATCATTTACTCAAAAAATTAGAAAAATGTATTTTTAGACCAAAAAAATCTCCCGACCTTAAAATAGTTAAGCCCGCATAGAGCTGATAAGATTCTTTTTAAATATTAGCGGATGAACCAATCTTGATGAAAAAAAATACTGCAGATAACAAAAATTTGGAATTACTCAAAAAAGAATGTTTGAGGTTCAGTTTTTTTTCCTCCTCTATAACTTCCCAAAAAGTGTTCTATCTCTAAAAGTTTTAGAGTTATCGCCCTCAGGATTCAATCTTGAGCGAATAATTGTGTTTGAAAAAATAAAAAAATACAAAATGAAAAATTTAATGCAAAACTTGATGTTTAACAAAATTTTATTTCAAGAAAGGTCATTCGCAGAAGTCCATCATTGCGGTGCTATTAGAGTTAGAGCTATGTTTTTTTTTATATTTACGCAAAATTGCATCTGCCTTAATTTATTTATTGGCAAATTTCGCCAGTGTTGCCTATGAGAAATAAATTATTTCACAAACATTAGAATTTTGTTAACAAAATTATTCGTTAACCAACACCTGCGCCCCTTCATTTGATGCTAAACTAAACCATTTGAGCCAATAAAAATGCACTCTTCAGTTATTTTCATGAAAATATGTTGATTAGCCACTTTAAAAAAAGTCATAAATTACATTTTTTTAAAAAGGGCCCAGGCCATTTTGTAGGTTTTGGGCTCAAAATGATCGGGAGACATTCCAAAAGTGTATACAGAAAAAGGGAGAAGTGCAAGCTCGTGTGTGTTGAAATAAGTCGAGACCCACATTGGAAATTAATTAAATTAATGAAATTGACGAAATTAATGGAATTGATGGAGCGGTAAAATTTATGAAACTCTTGAAATTGATCAAAGAAGTGAAATTAGAAATTTATGAAATCCATTAAATTGATTAAATGGCCAAAATTAACTAAATTGATGAAATTCTTGTAATAGATTAAATCGATGAAATTCGTGAAATTGATTAAATGGACAAAATCAATGAAATTGATGAAATTCTTGAAATTGATCAAATTTTTGAGATTGATTAAATTTATGAAATTGATTAACTTTATTGTATTGACCAAATGAATTAAATTGATTAAATTGATTAAATGGTCAAAATTAATTAAATTGATGAAAGTAGTAAAATTGATGGAATTCTTGAAATAGATGAAATTCTTGAAACTGAATAAATTGATAGAATTCATGAAATTGATTAAATTGATCAAATGGAGAAAATTAATTAAATTGATGAAATTCTTGAAATTGATGAAATTCTTAAAATTGATTAAATTTATGAAATGCAGTATATTGATTAAGTGGACGAAATTAATTAAATTGATCAAATTCTTAAAATTGAATAAATTGATGAAATTCTTGAAATTGAATAAATTGATGAAATTCATGAAATTGATTAAATTTATTAAATGGAGAAAATCAATTAAATTTTCGATGTATGATAAATTGATGAAATTCATTAAATTGATTAAATGGACAAAATAGTTA
>CAKNXH010051885.1:3505-29521 GCA_932178445.1 Andricus quercusramuli | reverse complement strand
AATTGGATGAGATGGAGAAGAGGAGATTGAACAAGGTAGACGGGAATTTAGATCGACTGAGAGATAGCAAAATATTGACGTGGATAAAGGAAGGATAGGATGAGATAGGGAAGAGAGAATTAAAAAAAGGACGGGAATTTAGATTGGCAAAGAGATGGTGGAATATGGATTTTGATCGATAAAGAATTGGATGAGATAGAGAAGAGGGTATTTAAAATGATAGAGGTAAATTTTATTTCCAAAATAGATAGAAAAAGATAGACGTTGAGAGATGTAGTATAGGATGATAAAGAAGAGGAGATTGAAAAAGATAGACGGGAATTCATGTTGACAGTGAGATATAAAATATTTTCTTGGGTAGATGAATAAAAGGATGAGATAGAGAAGAGGGTATCGAAAAAGATAGACGTTGATTTCTGTAGAATTGGATGAGATAGGGAAGAAGAGATGGAAGAAAATAAACGAAAATGTAGATCGACAGAGAGATAGATTATTGTTCACGTGGATAGATAAAGGATCGGATAAGATAGAGAAGAGGGTATTTAAAAAGATAGAGGCGAATTTAAGTTTCAAAACAGATAGAAAAAGATAGACGTTGAGAGATGTAGTATAGGATGAGATAAAGAAGAGGAGATTGAAAAAGATAGACGGGAATTTATATTGACAGAGAGATAAAAAAAATATTAGCTTGAGTAGATAATTAAAAGGATGAGATAGAGAAGAGGGTATTGAAAAAGATGGACGTTGATTGATATAGAATTGGATGAGATAGAGAAGAAGAGATTGAAAAAAATAAATGAAAATTTTGATTAACAGAGAGATAGATAAACGTCTATGTGATTAGATAAAGGATAGGATGAGATAGAGAAGAGGGTATTGAAAAAGATAGACGTGAATTTATATCCAAAAATAGATGCAGAAAGATAGACGTTGATTATAGATGTTGATGAGATGGGAAAGACGGTATTGAAAAAGATAGACGTTGATAAGGGTGGAATTGGATGACATGGAGAGGAGGAGATTGAACAAGGTATACAGGAATTTAGATTGATAGAGAGATGGTAAAAGATTGAATTGGATAGATGAAGGATAGGATGATATAGAGAACACGGTATTGAAAAGGATAGACGTGAATTCAGATTGAAAAAGAGATAGAGGAGATTGAAAAAGAGAGACGGAAATTTATATTGACCGAGAGATAAAAAAATCTCAGCTTGGGTAGATCAAGAAAATGATGAGATAGAGGAGAGGGTATCTGTAATGATAGACGTTGATTGGTATAGAATACGACAAAATAGTGAAAAGGAAATTAAAAAAAAAAGATGGGAATTTAGATTGACCGAGACATAGAAAAATATTGACGTGGATGGATAAAGGATAGGAAATGATAAACAATAAGGCATGGAAAAAGACAGACGAACATTTAAAATGACAGAGAAAGAGAAAAGGATTGACGTTGATACTTTAAGGACAGGATGAGGTAGGAAAGATGGTATTGAAAAAGATAGACGTTGAAAGGTGTAAAATTGGATGAGATGGAGTATTGAAAAAGATAGACGTGAATTTAGATTGGAAAAGAGATAGAGAAGATTGAAAAAGAGAGAAGGAAATTTATATTGACAGAGAGATGAAAAAATATCAGCTTGGGTATATAAAGAAAAGGACGAGGTAGAGAAGAGGGTATCGAAAAAGATAGACGTTCATTGGTGTAGAATTGGATGAGATAGGGAAGAAGAGATTGAAAAAAATAAATAAAGATATAGATTGACAGAGAGATAGATAAATGTTGAAGTGGATAGATAAAAGATAGGATGAGATAGAGAAGAGGGTATTGAAAAAGATAGACGTGAATTGAGATAAAAAAATAGACAGAGAAAGATAGGCGTTGATTATAGATGTAGATTACGATGGGATAGTGAAAAAGAAATTAAAAAAAGATAGATGGGAATTTGAATTGCCCGAGAGATAGACAAATATTGACGTGTATAGATAGAGGATAAGATGAGATAGAACATAAGGTATTGAAAAAGATGGACGTTGATAGGTGTAAAATTGGATGGGATGGAGAAGAGGAGGTTGGATAAGCTAGACGGAAATTTAGATTGATAGAGAGATCGTAAGAGATTGACTTAAATAGATTAAGGATAGGATGAGATAGAAAACACGGTATTGAAAAGGATAGACGTGAATTTAGATTGAAAAAGAGATAGAGAAGATTGAAAAAAAGAGACGGAAATAAATATTGACAGAGAGATAAAAAAATATTAGCTTGGGTAGATAAAGAAAAGGATGAGATAGAGGAGATGGTATCGTAGAAGATAGACGTGGATTGGTATAGAATTGGATGAGATAAGGAAGAAGAGATTGGAAAAATGAATGGAAATACAGAGAGATAGATAAACGGCGACATAGATAGATAAAGGATAGAATGAGATAGAGAAGAGGGTATTGGAAAAGATAGGCGTGAATTCAGATCGAAAAATAGATAGAGAAAGATGGACGTTGATTATAGATGTGGAATACGATGAGATAGTGAAAAATAAAAAATAAAAAAGATAGATGGGAATTCAGACTGACCAAGAGATAGAGAAATATTGACGTGGATAGATAAAGGACGAGATAAGATGGAAAATAAGGTATTGAAAAAGATAGACGTTAATAGGTGTAGAATTGTATGAGATGGACGAGAAGGGATCGACGAAGGTAGACGCGAATTTAGATTGACAAAGAGATAGAGGAGATTGAAAAAGATAGACGGGAATTTCATTTTACAGAGGGATAGAAAAATATTGATTGGGATAGATAAAGGATAGGATGAGGTAGAGAAGACGGTATTGGAAAAGACAGGCGTGAATTTAGATTGAAGAGTAGATAGAAAAATATAGATTTTGATGGATGGATGATACGATCAGATAGAGAAGTGGAGATTGAAATGGATGGATGGAAATTTAGATTGACAAAGAGATGGAACATTATTGATGTGGATAGAGAAAGGATAGGATGAGATAGTAAAGAGAGGATTAAAAAAGAAGTACGGGAATTTAGATTCACAGAGAGATAGGAAAAGATTGACGTGGATAAACAAAGGACAAGATGAAATAGAAAAGACGGAATTGAAAAGGATAGACGTGAATTTAGTTTGACAAAGAGATAGAATGGGATATATTTTCTCTATCTCTTTCTATCATGAAGATTCAAAATTATTCAAAAAGAAGAACTTTTTGTATTTCATATATTCAGAGCATCAAGGTACGTATTTTTTACGCTGAGATTACCCCTCAAACAATTTACAGTTTAACGACCTCGTATTGGGAAAGTAACAACCTTGTTCTGGGAGCATTGATTTAAGCTCTGACAGGAAAGTACCCACTAGGTATACCCACAATGTCGACACGAATTAAGTACTCTTTGTGCCAGTACTGAATACAATTTATGGTCCAAGGCTCGACCTAATTGTACTTTTATTACGATATTACTATCAAACAGTCAATCTCTAGATTTTACGTTAATGCACCCAGGGCCGACGGAAAGCCTATTGGGAGTTTAGGAAACTCTACATCCAGAAAATTTCTTAGTGTGGAATTCCACACCCGATAATTACAAACTAACCAAGGACCAGCCCCTTTCTCCCGCCCCTCTTCATGGCCAGGGTGGCCTGAACCTTTTCCAACTGAAATGCATAATATTGCGCAATATACTCGACTGAGTACTTGCGCACTGCGGCCCTTTCGAGGCGAGCGTCGCAACCGTCCCTCGACCTGCGCGCTAAGAAACTACGTGGGCCAGCAGAACTAGGAAGGTCTAGTTTTCAAAAATTGTATGAATTTTCAACTAAAAACGATCTATTTTCAGCAAAAAATGGAATAGTTAAGTTTACAGTTAAAAAATTAATTTTGAACAGAAAAGAACACGAATTTCCAACCAAAAAGATGAATTTTCTACTCAAATGATGAATCTTTAACGAAATTTTTTTTAACACAGCAGTACAACTTTTAGTAAAGTGAAGAAATTTTCAATCAAAAACAGTCAAATACGATTAGAAAAGATGCATTCCTAACAGAAAATGTGATGTTTGATTTTAACAAAAAAAGATTTTAATTTTATATAAAAAACAGTTGAATTCAAACAAAAAGACAAATTTTCAACCTACCGAGATGAATTTACAATCCAATTACCAAATTTCGAAATAAGTTAAAATTTAATGTAATAAATTTAAGAAAAAGAACATCTTTTGGAACAAACTTGAATTTTCCATCCAAATAGATAAATTTTAATAAAATCGGAATTATCCACCAAAAAATATGACACACAAAGTAGTTGAATTTTCCACAAAATGATTAAACTATCAACAGAATAGTTACATTTTTTACCAATCATCTAAATTTTCATTCAAGAAGAACAATTTTCAACAAGATACATGAAGTTAACAAAAAAAGAAGAATTTTTAACAAAATTTGAACAAAGTCAATTCAAATGTTTTGAAAACAATTGATCTCTAAACCTGAATAGAAAAATAGTTAAATTTTCAACTGAAAAAAAAATTAATTTCCAACAAAAAATGAAATAGTTAAGTTTAAAGTTGAAAAATTAATTTCCTACAAAAAAGACAACACATTTTCGACAAAAAAGATGAATTTTTTATAAAAATGATGAATTAACAAAAAAAGAATTTTTAACAAAGTAGTTCATAATTTAATCAAGTAGTCGGATTTTGAACCAAGAAGAGCAATCTGTTACAAAAAAAAATGTCAACAAAATACATAAATTTTTAACCAAATAGTTGAATTTTCAACTACAAAAAATCATTTTAAAAAATTGAATAGTATAGTTTAGGAAAATACTATTTTCGAACAAAATAGTTGAATCCTGAACAAAGCAGATGAGTCTTTCCACCAAATTTAAATTTATTTTTCAACTAAAAGAACACACATTTTCAACCAAAAATAAAATCGTTAAGATTTTAGTTTGAAAAAGGAATTTTCAACCAGTTCCATTCAACTTAAAATGGAGAAGTTGTTTTTTTCTATCCTTTCAAGTCTTTCTAGTCCTTGAGCAAATATAAAAATGGTATTTTTTGAAACAAATTAGTCAGCAAAAATAATTTTTCGAGTAGCAATTCTCAAAAATAAATTATAGTTTGTTGACAATTTTGAATTTTTTAAACAAGTTTAATTAAAAATTGTACAATTCAGCCTTTTTTAATATTTATATTTTGTTTTTAGCAATATTAAATACCAATAACTGCGCAATTACCTCTTGGGTGGATATTTTACTATCAGATAAAAAATGTATTATTTTATAAACCATTTAATGAACAAATGCACTATCAGGCTACTTTCCAGAAAAAAACGTTTTTTTTTTCAGTGAAATATTGTGAAGATTCTCATAAATCATATTATATTTATTAATTTAGGAACATTTTTTTTTAGCAAATACATATTTTATCATTTTGCAATCCATCGACCATTCTTTCCTATTTTTCCCTTTTTCGAAGTTACCATTTTTTGCCTCACTTCTTTTTGAATTAAGAAGATGAACTCCTAGTTGTTCAATTTTACTAACTATAATTTAAAAGTAATTCCCTAATTTATTTAATTCATTAAACATCATTAGACCTGTTATTGAGATATTTTTAAGCATATGAGACAGTTGTTTTTTAAAATCGACTTTTTTTAATCAGCATAAAATCGTCACTATTTTATTATTTTTGAACTTTTTTAAAATTTTCTAAAGGACTTTGTAAGAAGACAGTAACACTCATCAGAATCCGAAAAGAAAAGTTCAATATCTGCATTAGAAAAAAAATTATAGAAGTTTAAAGATTTTTTTCTAATAAATATACGTCCGTCGTACTTTTTTCCAAGGAGGGAGAATGAGGGTGATAGGGAGGGGGAATGAGGGCGGAGGAGTAGGGAATGTTAGGGTGAATGAGGAATGGAGAAGTAGAGGAAGTGATCAGAAATCAAGGGAGAGAAAGAAGGGGAAATGAGGGGAGAACAACTAAGAAAGGCGAAGAGAAATGAAGGGATGGGAAGTAGGTGACGTAGGAAAAATGCGGAAGAGTATGGGAAGTGATAGGACGTAGGTGTGATGAGGAGAAGATAGTATAGGCATTGGGGAAAATGAGGGGAGAGGAAGTAGGGGAAATCAATGAAGGGGAAATGAAGTATATGAAATGATTATACATAAGGGTGAGTAAGGGAGAGGAAGAGAGAGCTAGGGAACAGAAGTAGGGGAAGGGAAGTGTCAGCGTGGAAGCGAGAAGAAGGGGAAATAGACGAGGAAGAAGTTGGTGAAGGTGTGGCGAAGGCTGAAGTGAGGGGAGGGAAATTATAGGAGGGAGAGATATGAACGACTTAATTAACTTCTCAATAGGCTAAGAAACCCTTTTTTATCGGTGGGGTGCCTACTTTGAATGATTTTTCAATACTGACATTTTCCTGGTGTTTCCCATTTAGTATAAAGTGAAGGCAGACTTACCTAATATTAGTGTTGACTTCTTTGAGTATAAATGGTTTGATACTGTCAAAAATAAACGTTCCTACTGAATTAATAACTCCTTGGAAAACAGATCCTAAAAATCCGAGATTTTTGAAATCCATATCAATATTGTCGAAAGTTAAGTCCATATCGATATCTTGTGCATGCAATTTTCCATCTGTTCCGACTTCCAGTTTTGCAATTCCTTCAACGATGACACCAGTCAACTTGACAGTGAAATTTCCGGCTGATCTTGATAACCAAGTGGACAAGGTATACAGTCCTCGAATATCAAGTGCCTCAATACTCAGCCTCACTGATACCTAAAATATATTTAATTTTGTATTGAAAAACTACAAGAGAAGTTTTTTAATAATATTTTTTTTCCTTCCACACAATAGGCGGCGATTCCTTATTTTGTGTGGTTCTCTTTTCTTCAAATTGGTCAACATTACCTTGTTTCTTGTTCTATGGAAGAGAGGATAGAATAAAGGATGATGTGACATGGGAAGAAA
This sequence comes from Andricus quercusramuli, assembly GCA_932178445.1. Classification (NCBI taxonomy): domain Eukaryota; kingdom Metazoa; phylum Arthropoda; class Insecta; order Hymenoptera; family Cynipidae; genus Andricus; species Andricus quercusramuli. The sequence continues at coordinate 22,526 of CAKNXH010051885.1, read as the reverse complement.
GGAATATGTAGTTTAAGGTCAGAAAAGAAGCGGAGTAGGAAAGAAAGAAGGGTAGAAGAACTTGGGTTGATTATGGGAGAATTTAAGGTGATGGTGGATCAGAAGAAGAAGGAACAGAGAATAGGAGGATAGGTAATAATTTGAACAAAAAGAGACGAGTAAAGAAAGTAAGGAATAATGGAGGATGTGTTACTGGAATAAAGTAAGCTTGAAAAGAAAGGATAGGAAATATATGAGAACTTTGGAACAATGGGATGTAGTAGTAATAATGGAGATGTAGCTAGCCGGAAAAAGATGAGAAAGTGTAAGCGAAGGGTTACCAAAAGGTCACAGATGAGTAAGGAAGGAACGTATAACAGGAGATGATAGGAAAGAGATGATAGAAAAAAAGGATGAATAGTAGGAGAAAGGTGTGGAGAGAGGCCTGATCGAGAGGGTAAGGGAGATTTATGAGGAGACCAATGATAAGCTAGGAGGAGGGGAGGGGATTTCGGAAGGATTCTCGATGGATACGGGGTTAAGGCAAGGGTGTCCGCTTAGCCAAACGCTTCTTGCGATTTTAGTTGTGGATATGGAAAGTAAGCTGGAGGCCGGGGTGGTAGGAGGAGTCAGGATAGGAGGGGTTAGAATCCGGTCACTAGCGCATGCAGATGACATAGTATTGTTGACAAGAAGCGAGGAGGTCTTAAAGGAGATGATGAGAAGGTCGAGAAGATACCTAGATAAGAACAAGTTAGAGTTGAATGCGGAAAAGTCGGAAGTTATGGTGTTCAGAAAAGGAGGTGGAAGGGATAAGGGAGGGGGGTGGAATTGGAAGGGAAAGGCGATGCAGGAGGTGAAAGAGTTTGTGTACCTGGGCTTCTTGTTTCAGAGGAATGGGGGAGTGGATGGTCACATAAAGGAGAGAGTGAGGAGGGCAAATGTGGTGATGAGGCAGGTGTGGAGGTTGGGAAAGAAGTTATTCGCAGATGATTTTGGAAGAGAATGAAATTGTTTGACTCACTAGTGATGAGCGGCCTATCGTATGGAGTAGAGGTGGGGGGGGGGGGTAGAAGGGAAGTGAAGAGGTCAATGGAACGCAGAGAGGTATGTAAAGTGGTCTCTGGGGTTGGCAAGCAACACACCTAATTAAACTGTCAGGAGGGAGACGGGGAGAACGAGTGTGGGGATTCTAGTGGGGAGTCGGGCGTGTGAATATGAGGAGAAATTTGCGGAAGAGGGGGGAAGGAAGCTGGTTAGGGAGTGTTGGTGGGAGAAGGGGAACAGAAGAGGGAGTGGGAAGATCGAGGATGAAAGGGAAAGGTATGTCAGAACAAATGGACTGCAGATGGATGAAGTGAGAATTATGCACGAGGAAGGAAGGTATATGAGTTGGTCAAGAAAAACAGCATGGAGAGAGAGAAGACAGCAGGGGAAGTAAGAATAAGAGAGTCAAGGTCTAACGGGAACTATACGTGGATCATGCCAAGGGCGGGAGCGCAATATTTGTCTGAGAAAGGAGAGAAAGGAAGTAAGGAGCCTATAACGAAGATGAGATGTGGGAAAAGGGGAAGCAAGAGTGGAGCTCTGGTTGGAGAAATGCGTAGAGGTGGAAAGGAGTGGGATAAGCATCGAAGTAATAATGCATGAAAGGGGGGGACGAAAGAGCAGTAGCATGGATGAAGGAAGTGTTGGGCAAGATAGAGAAGAAGAGAAGGAAGGAGGAAGAGGAATGGAGAAGGGAAGATTGTAAAAAGGAGAGGAAGTAGATTTAGGTATTCTGTAAATATTGTAAGTAGTAGATAAGTAGTAGGTATTAGCGACGAAAGCAGAATTTGGCAATGCGAGGCAGTGCGAGGAAGGCAAGGCGATAAGAACGTGCGGTCCTAAAGGTATGGTATGGATGTTAATTTTTAAGGGTTAGTTTTAAGAGAATTCTGTAAAAAATGAAAGTGTTAGCAAGACAATTTTTTAAGGCCAGCAGGCTGAAAAATGAACGTTTATCTATGAGAAAAATATCGGAAGAGGAAAGAAATAAGGGTAGAAGAACCTGGTTTAATTATGGAATAATACAGATGGGAGGTATATGGTGGGATTGGGGAGAAAAAAGGGAAGCCTTAGTAAAATTTGAGGCTTTAGTGGACTAGGAGAAAAAGGAACGGAAAATAGGAAAATAGGTAATAATTTAAACTAAAAGAGATGAGTGAGGAATGTGGTGCATAATGGAGGATATGTTACTAGAATAAAGCAAGCTTGGAAAAAGAGGATAGGAAATTTATGAGAAATTTGGAACAATGGGATGTTGTAGTAATAACGCAAACGTTTTTAGCTAAAAAAAGATGGGAAAGAGTAAGGGAAAGGTTGCCAAGAGGTTACAGATGAGTAAGGAAGGAATGCATAACAGGAGATGACAGAAGAAAAAGAAAGATGAATAGTAGAAGAAGTAAGAATGAGAGAAGAAAGGTGTAAAATATAAGGGGTCTATATCTACGGTGATATATAGGAGAAATCAGATGGAATAAGAGAGCTAATGGAAGAAAATAAAGCAGAAATTGAACTTATGATAAGAGTAGATTTTAATGTCAGAACAGAAGATAGAGGAGGAAGAAAATAGGGTGGAGAACGAGGAAAAAAATCTAAAGATAAGGTGCTAGATGAGAAGGGAAAAAAATCGTTAAAGAATCTGGAGGACAATGGATAGGTTATTTCAAACGAAAATATAGAGGAGGATGCGGAAGGGGCATATACACGCTCAGTAGGAGAAAAAGGAACGGTAATTGATTATGTGATAGTGGACGACGAGGTAAGAGAGAAGGTCAAAAAATAGCGTTAGGAAGAGGGGAGAGAATAGAGGATGATCTGACGTGGGAAGAAGAGTATATGAATACAGATGATGGTATATGGTGGGATTGGGACAAAAAAGGGGAGCCTCAATAAAATTTAAGATGACGGGAGACTAGGAGAGAAAGGAACGGGAAATAGTAAAACAGGATATAGTTTGAACGGAAAGAGAAGAGGAAGGAATGTAGGGAATAATGGAGGATATTTTACTGAAATGAAGCAAGCTTGGAAAGAAAGGATAGGAAATTTATGAGAAATTTGGAACAATGGGATGTAGTAGTAATTATGCAGACGTGGCTAGATAAGAAGGGATGGTAAAGAGTAAGGGGAAGTTACCCAGAGTTCATAGATAGCAGGTTTAAGATGCAAAGAGGAAGAATAAAAAGGCAATGCAATAGAAGGAATGGTGATGGGAGTAAGAAAGGATTGTATAACAGGAGATCATAGAAAAGAGATTATAGAAAAAAGAAGGATGAATAGTAGAAGGGGTAAAAATGATAGGAGAAAAGTGTAAAATAGTGAGAGTGTATGTATGTGTATGTGCTAGGAAAAAATCTAAAGATAAGATACTAAATGAAAAGGGAAAGAAATCTTTTAAAAATCTGGATATGGGATAGGTTATCTCGAACGAAAATATAGAGGAGGATGCGGAAGGTAAATACACACGTTCAGGAGGAGAAAAAGGAACGGCAATTGATTATGTGATGAAGGACGACAAGGTAAGAGAAGAGCTTGAGAAACTACAGTCAGGAGATTCTATAGTTTCGGATTGCTTTCCCACGATAGTGATAATAGACGGAGAAAAAGGTGATAACAATGAGGACAAAAAGGAAGAAAAGTTAAAAATGAGCAGGGAGAGCAGATTGAACAATAAAGGGAAAATAACACTCTAAGGAAAAGGTTAGGAATATCAAAATACAAGAGAGAAATGCAAACGAACAAATACAAATAATGATAGGAGAAATAATATGAGTATTAGAGTGCACAAGCAAAAAAAAGTTAGTGAAGGAGAAGGTAGAAGTGGATGGGATGAGGCATGTGAAGAGAAAATGAAATAAGTGAACCAGGAGTTAGGAAAATGGAGAAAAAATGAAAGTAGTGGAGAAGAATATAATAGAAAAAAACAGTGCTCTGAGTTAGGCGATCAAAGAAGAATAGAAGAAAAATGGTAGGTTTGATGAAGAGTCGGAGAAGGCTAGGACGATAGAAGAGGTTTGTAAGGTAATAAATAGAAAGAGAAAAAGAAGAATAGTAACTCAGGATATTGAGATGGTATAATGAAAAAAATATGTTGTGGATTTGGAAGGAGGGGTAGAAATGAGAAATAGAAAAGGAGTAAAATATGGTAGGGAAAGAGACGCGGAAGTGGATATAATAAGGGAAGAAGTAGTCAAGGTGATATGCATAATAAAAGATGATAATGCACCTGGTCAGATGAGACTCCAAATAAAGTCTGGAAATATTTGGCGAAGGAACTAAAGGAATGAGTATGGATAATGTGCAATAGATTATGGAGAGGAGAGGGGAAAAGGAGTAATACAAGGTTCTTCTCTGAGCCCAATTTTATTATATATCAATCTTAGACTTAGAAGAAGAAATGAAGATAAAAGGATGGGGAGGGGTTGGAATGGGAAAAGTGAAAATATAAACAGTGGAATACGTGAACGATACATTGTTGATGGTAAGAGAAAAGGAAGGGATGGTCGACTTGATTAGAGAATAGGAGAAATACTTATATTAGAAAAAGATGAATTTATGAATGTAGAAAAAGCCAAGATAATGAGGTTTAGAAAATGAAGGAGAAGAAAGAAGAATGGAGTGGGGGATAGAAGGGAGTTAAGTTAAATGAAGTGAAGGAGATATACCGTGCAAACGAAAGAAAATCATAGAGCTCATATAAGAGAAAAGATAAAAAAAGCCTCAAAGTTAATGAAATAGATATGGTAGGAAGGAAAGCGAAGAGATTGAGAGGTTACGAGAAAGGTATATAAGGTGGACACCTGGATATATGGTTGGAGAAGAAGAGCAAAAGGATAAATTAAGCACTAGAGGAGGAAAGATAGCATGAAATTTTGAGGAGAAGCTGAAGGAGGGAGACTGAGGAGAGTTAGGGAAAGGGAGGAGAGTTAGGGAAAGGGAGGAGAGTTATGGAAAGGGAGGAGAGTTAGGTGAAGGGGGGAGAGTTTGGGAAAGAGAGGAGAGTTAGGGAAAAGGAGGAAAGTTAGAGAGAAAGTGTTTGAAGAAGGTGAAAGAGAGGAAAGAGAGGGCGATAAAATTAATGAGATGGGAAGAAGAAAGAAGGGAGTTCTTTAGTGCTATGGATACGGGACATTATTTCCTCTAGTTATTGCAATTTTTAATTTTGTCCCCACCTGCATGAGTGCTAATTCAGATTTTATATTTTCGATTCGAAATTTCGAAAGTCCATAAACTTGAATTTCCTTGAACGTCATCGTGTATACAGAAAAAGAATGTTTCATATCAGGCACTGGCATCGGATCAGGCACTGGTGCACCAGGAAGTCCCACGGGATCATCTTGTTGATAATGTTTCAAAATTGCTCGAATTTGATCCCCGAGTTGTTTTTCGCCCTGCGCTATCTTCTCTGAAGTCGATTCAGCTGAAGAAAAATATCACAAGAAAATATACTCATCAGTCGGTTTAGGAAAATATTTAAATCAAAAAACTGATACGAAAAAATGTTATAGAAAAATTCAGCAAAATAATGCGTGTATTTTCTGAAAAAATTTCTTCTTTCTATCTCTCTAGTAGCTTAATGAGCAAGCACCAGACCGGCAATCGGAAGTTCTGAGGTTCGATTCCCGCTGAAGCGAAACGAGAAGATCTTTTTTCAGAAAAAAATGTATTAAAATAATGTTAAATTCATATCGCCATCTAGTTTGAAAACATAAAAATGTGAATGTTTAACAAAAGACTTAAACTTTCAATAAAATAATTGAACTCCCAACAAATATTTAAATTTTCAACAAAAATGATAGATTTTCGAACACAAAAATGAATTTTTAACAAAGAAGTTTAATTTTCAACCAAGTAGTTGCATTTTTAATAAAAAAAATTCTATTTAAAGCGATAAATTTTTAATTCAGAACGGCATATTCTCTGAAAAACAGTTGAATTTGCAGTTCTACAAATTCATTTTTAGCCAAAAGAAAATCCAATTTTCCAAACAATAGTCAAATTTTCAATTAAACAAAATGGATCTTCAACTAATAAAATTAATTTGTTAACAAATTAGTTGGACTTGCATGTTGGTGGCGGAAGTGAGAACGTGGTTAGTGTCAGGTGGTGAGAGGATTTACGGAATTTGTGTGGTAGGTGTGAGTGGAGTATAAGGGTGGAAGCGGAGGAGGTGAGTAGGGTTGTGTGGGGTGAATTGGGGAGATAAAAAGTAATATTGAGAGTGGGTGTGAGGCGGGATATAGCAAATTGGGAAAGTGAGGTTAGGTTAGCAAGGAATCGGGGGAATTTGTGGTCAGAAGTCTTGGGCCTGCAAGGGTCAAGGGTGGTGCTCAAAAATTTGGGGGGATGTTAAGTGAGGGAAAGGGGTGTCTGCAAGGGCTGTGAGGAATAGAAAAAAAAAAAAAAAAAAAAAAAGGGAAATAAAGAAAAATTTGGCGGCAATAGACAGCATTCTGCAGAGACATCTGGCGGTAGCAGAGGGTACTGCATGGAGAGGTCCCAGTTACCGGCGGCAAAGCGGGAGGTTGGTAGTGAGAGTACTGGTAGTGACGGTGACGGGGAGAAAATTTTCCACGTGCCACGACAGCCAACAGAGCGTGGCTCAGTGTCTAGTAGCGCGTCAGGGAGTGGGAGAAAGCGGGACAGTGGGAACGAAGGAAGAGAGAAGGTGAGGGAGAGAACATCGAGCGTAAGTGACGGGGAGGATCTCTTGAAAAGGAAAAGAGACAGCCAAGAGAGTCCGGACAAAAGCGTGGTAGAGAGTCCGTTTAAAAAAAGCGGTAGAACCAGTAGGACACCCCCCCAAAAAATGGGGGAAAATGTGGAGAAGGAGGCTCTCGGTATACTGATAAGCGAGATCAGGGGGCTGAGGGAGGAATTGAGAATTAGAGATGAGAAATGGGAAAAGGAGATGAAAGAGATGAGGGAGAGAGTAGGGTCGTTAGAGAGGGAAAGGAAAGAAAAAGAAATTAAAATAAAGCAGATGGAAGAGGAAAATAGGGTGTGGAAGGAAAGGACGGAAAAAAGGCTTGAGAAGATGGAGGGCAGGACGGAAATGGAAGGCGGAGGTGGGGGGAGCGAGATTAAAGGTATTTGGGAGAGGGTAGAAAATCTGATAGAAGAGAAAGTGGGAGAGCGTAGGAGTGAGAAGGAGGAGAGGGCGGATAGGGAAAGGTTAAGGGCAATGGAGTTGAGAATGGAGAGAAAAGAGAAGGCAGACAGGAGGAATAATATTGTAGTAAAAGGGTTGAAGCTAAAGAACGGGGAAGAAAGAGAGGGTGTGGAAGCGCTGCTACAGAGCATAGGGTGGGTCAAAGGCAGGGTAGGGAAAGTTAAGTTGGAGGGGAGAAAGGACAAGGAAGTGGCGGTTGTGGAGATGGAGAGCTGGGAAGAAAAGTTGGGGGTAATGAGAAATAAAAATAGGATACAGGATAGGAGAGTTTTCATCGATCATGATTTAACGAGAAAGGAAAGGGATTTGCAGAGAATGCTGAACGACAGGGCTAGAAGGGAGAAGAGTGAAGGGAGATCGGCGAAGGTAGGATATAGAAAAATAAAAATAGACGAGAAAATGTGGGTGTGGGATGAGGAGAAAGAGGTGTTGAAGGAGGTGCAGGGGAATTTGTTTCGTAGGCATTAGGGGGGTGGGGGTAATGCAGGATAGAGGAGGATTGAAGGTGTTGTATTGGAACGTAGCAGGGATAAGGAAGAAGGATGAGGAGTTCTGGAGGTATGTACAAGAATTTGATGTTGTGGGACTGGTTGAGACGTGGGTAGAAAGAAAGGAATGGGACAGAATAGAGCCAAAACTGCCAAGGGGGTACAAGTGGAGACTCCAGGAGGCGGTCAGAGTGAAGAAAAAAGGAAGGGCTAGTGGGGGAATTATAACGGGGGTTAGAGATGGATTAGAGGAAGAAGTTCATGGAGAGAAAGAGAGGGAGGGAGTGCAAATGAGGGAAGTAAAAATAGGAGGGATACCGTGTAAGTTTGTGACAGTGTACAATAAGGATGGGATGGAAAGAATTAAAGAAAGGGTGGAAGAATTGCTAGGCGAAAGAGAGGAGGGTATGGTGATACTGGGTGGGGATTTTAATGCGAGGATGGGAAGGGAAGGGGGCCTTTACAGGGAAGGGGAGAGCTTCAAAAGGAATTCGAAGGATAGGATAATAAATAAGGAGGGAGAGATTCTAAGGGACTGGATGGAGCATAGAGGGTGGGCAGTGGCGAATGGTATGGCTAATGGGGACGAAGAGGGAGAATACACGTATGTAAGTAAGGTGGGGGTATCGGTGATAGACTACGTGGTAATGAATATGCAAGGATGGGAGGAGACGGAAAAATTCGCAGTAGAGGGGAGGGTGGAATCAGACCATCAGCCATTAAGTCTGTGGATAAGAGGTGAGGGTGGAGGAAGACAAGGCGGGGAAGGAGTCTCGATAGGGGAGAGGGTGACCTGGACGAGGGAGGCGATAGAGAAGTATCAGGAGCGGCTAGGAAAGGTACGCTTTGGAGGGGAGTCTGTGGAAGAGATATGGGAGGATCTGAAAGAGAACGTGAAAGGGTGTGTGCAAAAGAAGGTATTCAGAAAGAAGAAGAAAGGAATGGTGAAGCCATGGTGGGATAGGGAATGTAAAAAGATGAAAAGGAAGGTGAAGAGGAAGTACAAGAAGTGGAAAGAGGGTAATGCGAGAAGGGAGGAGTACGTAGAAACGAGGAAGGGGTTTAGATTGATGTGTAAGAAGAAAGAACAGGAAAAGGAGAAAGAGCTGGAAGAGGAGTTAGCAAATGTTAAGACGGAGGGGGACGTCTGGAAGATAATAAATAGGTTTAGGAAGCGCAGGGTGGGGGTCAGCGAGAAGATAGGGAGTGAGGAGTGGAGGGAATTTTTTAAAGAATCGTTCCAGGGCTCAGATTCAAGGAAGACGGATGGGGGAAGTAGAAGAACGGGGGAGGCAGAGATTGAGGAGTTGAATGACGAGGAGATAGAGAAGCAGATAAGGAAGTTGAAAAGGTCAAAAGCAGCAGGGCTGGATGGGGTAGAGAACGAAGCATGGCTGTTTAGTACACAAGAGGTTAGGGAGAGGCTGAAGGAGGTAGTGAAGAAAGTTTGGAGGGGTGAGGGATTCCCAGGAGGGTGGAGAGAAGGCTTAATAGTGCCACTGTATAAGAAAGGGGATAGAGATATGCAGGAAAATTATAGAGGGATTACGCTAATGAATACGGCGTATAAAGTATATGCGATGGTGGTGGCAGAGAGACTGCGGAAGGATGTTGAGGGGAAAGGAATATTGCCGGAGACGCAGGCGGGATTTAGGGCGGGTAGGAGTACTATCGACAATATTTACGTGCTGCAGCACGTGGTAGATAGAGAATTAGCGAAGAAAGGGGCGAGAGTGTACGCGTTTTTTGTGGATCTCAAAGGCGCGTTTCCATCGGTGGATAGGGGGAGGTTGTGGGAGGCGATGGAGGATAGGGGAGTAGAGAGGGGCCTAATTGAAAGGGTAAGGGAGATATATGAAGAGACAAAAGACAAGGTAAGAGGAGGGGAGGGGATTTCGGAGGGATTCTGGATGGATAGGGGGTTAAGGCAAGGGTGTCCACTTAGCCCAACGCTTTTTGCGATTTTAATTGCGGATATGGAAAGTAAGCTGGAGGCCGGGGTGGTAGGAGGAGTCAGGATAGGAGGGGTTAGAATTTGGTCACTAGCGTATGCAGATGACATAGTGTTGCTGGCAAGCAGCGAGGAGGCCTTAAAGGAGATGATTAAGAGGTTGAGAAGATACCTGGATAAAAAGGGGTTAGAGCTGAATGTGGAAAAGTCCAAGGTTATGGTGTTCAGAAAAGGAGGGGGAAGGGATAAGGGAAGGGAGTGGAAGTGGAAGGGAAAGGAGGTGCAGGAGGTGAAAGAGTTTGTGTACTTGGGCTTCGTGTTTCGAAGGAATGGTGGAGTGGATGGTCACATAAAAGAGAGAGTGAGGAGGGCAAATGTAGTGATGAGGCAGGTGTGGGGGTTGGGAAAGAAGTTATTCGCAGATGATTTTGGAAGGAGAATGAAATTGTTTGATTCACTAGTGATGAGTGTGCTATTGTATGGGGTAGAAGTGTGGGGGTGGAAGGAAAGTGAAGAGGTTAATAGAACGCAGGAGAGGTATGTAAAGTGGACCCTGGGGTTGACAAGGAACACGCCTAATTATATTGTCAGGAGGGAGACGGGGAGAGCGAGTGTAGGAATTCTAGCAGGGAGCCGGGCGTGTAAATATGAGGAGAAATTTTTGGAAGAGGGGGGAAGTAGGCTAGTTAGGGCGTGTTGGTGGGAAAAGGAGAACAAGGGAGGGGGTGGGAAGATGGAGGCTGAGAGGGAAAGGTATTTTAGAATGAATGGACTGCAGATGGATGAAGTGAGAAGGATGCACGAGGAAGGAAGGAAGGTTTATGACGTGGTTAAGCAAAACGGCATGGAGAGAGAGAAGACAGAAGGGGAAGAGAGAATAAGAGAGTCAAGATTCAACGGGAACTATGTGTGGATTATGCCAAGTGCAAGAGCGCAATATTTATGTGAGAAAGGAGAGAAAGGAAGTCAGGAGCTTATAGCGAGGATGAGGTGTGGGTGCATGGAGGGCTTCAATAGGTTCTGGCTCTCGCGAGAGAAGAGGATGTGTGAACTGTGTGGAAAGGGGGATGCAAGAGTGGAGCACTGGTTGGAGGAGTGCGTGGAGGTAGAAAGAAGTGAGATAAGCATGGAGGTATTGTTGCATGAAAAGGGGGAAAAAAGGGCAGTAGCATGGGTGAAGGGAGTGTTGGGTAAGATGGTGATGAAGAGAAGGAAGGAGGAAGAGGAGTGGAGAAGGAAAGATTGTAAATAGGAGAGAAAGTAGATATAAGTAACATGTAAATATTGTAAATAGTAGATAAGTAGTAGGTATTAGAGCGATAACAGAGGTTGGTAAGCGAGGCAATGCGAAAAAGTAGGGATATGCGAGCGAGGCGAAGCGAGGAAGGCAAGGCGATACGAGCGTGCGGCTTAGAGATAAGGAATGGAAGGATGTTAGTTTTTTAAGGGTTAGTTTTAAGAAAATTCTGTAAAAAATGGATGTGTAAGCAAGTCAATTTTTTAAGGCCAGCAGGCTGAAAAATAAACGTTTATCTAACAAATTAGTTCGACTTCCAACCAAGCGGTTAAATTTTCAATTAAGAAGAATTATTCTCTAACAAAAAAAGTGCAAAAATTTTTTACTAAAAACGATCAATTGTCAACTTGTAATGAAATAGTTGAATTTTTAGCGAAACAAAATTAATTTTAAACAAAATAATTAAAGCTTCAACTCAGAAAATGATTTTTCAACCTAAAAATTACATTTTTAACAAAATTCAATTTTTAATAAAGCAGTTCAATTTACAACCAGAAAAGATGGTTATTTTCAATTTAAAAAAATTGAATTTTCAACAAAATAAATAAAACAAAAAGATAAATTTTTAACTAAAATTATGAATCTTCAACTAGAATAATTGAATTTTTAAAAAAGATGTTTGAAAAAGAAACGGAGGAAAATTGAATAGAAAAATTGGATAATTACGTTTTTAGTCAAAGAATGAATGTTGGACCAAGGAGATAAATTTTTAACTAAAATTATGTAATAATCAACAAAAATAATAGTTAAATTTTCAGTTTTAAAAAAATTGATCCAAAAAATAAACAAATTTTCCACAAAATAGTTCAATTCTCGGCAAAAAAATTCCTTTCAATCCAAAGAAAAAATAAGTTTTCGATCAAATTATAATATAAAAAAATAATATTAAATAATTTTCTACCAAAAAAATCAGGTTTTTAGCAAAATACGTGAATTTTTAACGGAATAGTTGAAATAGTTGAATTTTATACCAAAAAGATCAATTTTCTACAAAAAAGACGAATTTTCCACAAATTGAATATATTCCTGAAAGAATAGTTCAATTTTCAAATAAGACATCAATTTTCAACCAAATAGTTGCATTTTCATCCAAAAAAGATACATTTTCAACAAAAAATATAATAGTTACATTTTTTGTTAAAAATTTAATTTTTAACAAAAAAAACGGATTTCGAGCAAAATAGTTCAATTTTCAACTGAAATAGTTAAATTTTTAGTTAAAAAAATTGATTTTCAACAAAGTAGTTACATTTTCAAATGAGGATGAATTTTAAATCAAAATGATGAATCTTAAACCAAAAAAAGTAATTTTTAACAAAAAAGTTTCAATTTTAACCAAGTAGTTAAATTTCTTGAATTTTACTGCGATCAGAAAAAAAATTCCCGGTCTTTTAATTAAATCCCCGTTCATTTCCCATCTTTTTCCAGGTCATTTCCCGGTTTTTCCCGGTTTCCGGGAAAATAAAAATCCAACTATAATAAAAAATGCCTTCGACACATTGGGTTGAAGCCATCTTAAAAGTCTGAGAAAATGTTAAAATACAATATAATGAGAGTCTGGGGTTCGATCCCTGAGCCAGTACCTCTGGAAATTTTTCTATGTATCTTTACCGAGGTTCTGGTGGTTTGGATCTCACCTTAACCTATAGAGCCCTCAACATGTACTTGTCTAAAACCCAGTCCGTGGAATGATAGGGTGCAGACTATTAAAAAAAATCAACTTTAAGAAAAAATTCCTTCGAAATATTAGGCTGTAACCATCTTAAGCCTGAGAAACCTGGTTCACCCGAGAACAAGTTACAAAAAAAAAATAATAATAACAGTCAATTTATTTAAAAAATTTTTTTCTGAAAAAGATCTTCTTTCGCTCTGCTGGGAATCGAACCACAGAACTACTGATTTCCAGTCAGGTGCTTTACCATTAAGCTACTAGAGAGAACGAGAGAAGAAAATGTCTTCAGAAATATACGCATTATTTTGCTGGATGGTAAAAATCAGTTTTTTCAAGGGATCTGTATTATCATTAGAGAATAGCGGAAAATATTTAACGTCTTTTCAGACTAGATGGAGCTGTGAAAGAAAAATTATTTTAATTAATTTTTTTCTGAAAAAGATCTTCTTTCGCTCAGCTGGGAATCGAACCACAGAACTACTGATTTCCGGTCAGGTGCTGTCCCATCAAGCTACTAGAGAGATCGACAGAAGAAACTTTTTTCAGAAATACACGCATTATTTTGCTAGATGGTAGAAATCAAATTTGTCCAAAAATCTGTATTGTCATTAGAGAAATAAAATATTTAACGTCTTTTCAGACTAGATGGAGCTATGGAAGAAAAATTATTCTAAACGATTTCTTTCTGAAAAAAGTTTCTTCTCCCGATCTCTCTAGTAGCTTAATGGGGAAGGACCTGACCGGAAATCGGAAGTTCTGAGGTTCGGTTCCCAGTGGAGCAAAGAGAAAAGATCTTTTTTCAGAAAAAATTATTTAGCATAATTTTTCTTTAATAGCTTTATCTAGTCTGAAAAAACGTTAGTATGTTATTCTCTAATGATAAAACAGATTCCTTGAAAAATAAGAGTAAAGTAGTATAAATAAGAGTAAAGTAATTTGACAAAGGGAAGCCGATAAAATTACTTACAGTTACAGAAAATAACAACTTGATCAAATCGCTTGGAAGTTATATTGCATATTGAGAGCTACAGTGAAATGTGAGATGTTATCATGGCAAAGTTGCAAGAAGCGATTATATCATGGATAAGCAAACTTCCTAGAATCGATCAAAGTTTAACTTGTCCGATTATATTCAAGCGTGAGTAACTCAAACTATTGCCTTCTTCCTCGCCCTAACCCCGCTTCCCTGTCGACACCCCTAAAATAAACACTAACCTTCCAAAACTAATCCCATTCTATACAAATAGTCGATATTGAACTAGAAGCATTTTCTAAAAACAAAAACTCTTAACTTATTTATTTAAACATTTTGCGATAACCAAATAAGTGGAAATGAAGGGGTGAGGGGAATGGGGAGAAGAGAAATAGGGCAAGTAAGAGGAAATAAAGAAAGGTGGAGTAGGGGAAGTAATGGGAAATAAAGGAAGGGCAGTGTGAGAAGTATGGAAAAATAAAGAAAGGGGAGTGGTGGAAGTAAGGGGAATTAAGGGGAAGTAAATATAGGAGGAAAATTAGGGGAAGTGGGGAAGGGTACGTAGGGGGAGTGAGGGGAAATAAAAAAGGGGAGGTAAGGGGAAATAAAAATGGGAGGTTAGGGAGAATGAAAGTAGAAAAAGTAAGGAGCACGAAGGGACATGAGGAGTCGAGAAGTGAGTAGAAGTGCTGTAAATTAATAGAAATGAGGGTGAGTAAATGAGGGGAAGTTAAAGCTGTGGAAGGAAAATGGGCAAGTGGGCGGGGAGTGTTATCTGAGGGAGAAAAGAGAGTGGGAAGTAGAGGAGGAAGATTTTGAGAAGGTGTGGAGCGCAGGGTGAAGACGAGGGAGAGTAGGGAAGTGACGGGGAGTACAGTGAGTAAGAGAAGAGAAATTAAGGGAAAGTAAGGGTGTCGAAGTAAGGGAATTTGTAGGGGAAGAATGTGGAGGAAGTGAGAGAAAGCGAATTCAGGGGTAGGGAAAGTCAGGTCATAAGGAGGTGGGGGTGGACGGGGAAGGGAGGAGTAGTAAGTAACTGGGGTATGTGGGGGACAAGAATTAGAGGAAGGGAGGCGAGGAAAGGGGAAGCAGTTGAAGGGAGTGGAATGGAAGGGCGAAGTAAGGAGAGAAGTAATAGAAGAACGGAGGGAAAGTAGGCGAAGTGAGAAGAGAGATGGGCGGAAGGAGGGAAAGTAGGAGAGGAAAATGATGGGAATGGCAGATTTAAACGACTCAATTAACGTCTGAATATGCTACGAAACCTTTTTCTGTAGGCGTTAAACATCTTGCGATAACCAAATGAGTGGAAATGAGAGGGCGAGGGGAATGAGGAGAAGCGAAATAGGGCAAGTAAGGAGAAATAAAGGAAGGTGGAGTAGGGGAAGTAGAGAGAAATAAAGGAAGGGGAGTGTTAAAAGTATGGGGAAATAAAGGGAGGGTAGTAGTGGAAGTAAGGGGAACTAAGGGGATATAAGATGAAAATTAGGGGAGTTAGGGAAGATTAGGTATGGGGAGTGAGGATAATTATGGGAAATTGAGGGGAAATAAGAAAAGGGGAAGTTAGGGAAAATGAAAGTAGACAAAGTAAGGAACATGGTTTCGTAGCTCCGGGTAGAAACTCTGATAGTTTTGGTCCGTCGCACTTTTTTCTAATGATGGGGAAGTAAGGAGAGTGAAAGGAAATCAGGTTAGGGGGAGTACTGAAGTAAAGGAAAATAAGGGAAGGGGAAGTAGGAAAATTAGGGGAAGTGAAGGGAAGTAGAGTCGGGGAGTGAGTGAAAATTAGGACATGGGAAATGAGGGGAAGTGAAGTATAATAATTGAGGGTGAATGAGGTATGGGGGACTGTGGGAAGTGAATGGGAAATGAGGGCAGGAAAAAAAGGGAAATGAGGGGAAGGAAAGTAGGGGATGTAATGAAAATTAGGGGAAAGTAAGGGGGAGGAAGTAGTGGAAGTTAGTGGAGGGGAAGTTATAGGAAATGAGGGAAGTGGAACTAGGTGAATTAGGGAAAATGAGAGGAGGGCCACCAGGGGTAGTTAGGGAAAATTAGGACAAATGAGTGTGAGGAAATGAAGGGAATCAGGGGAAATGATTAGAAATGAGGATGAGTAGAGGAAGGGAAGTTTTGTCTGGGGGAGGTAAGTAGGGGAAGGGGAGTATTAGCTCGAGAAGCGGCGAAAGGGGAAAGAAGAGAGGGTGGAAGATGGAGAAGGGGGAGGAAAAGAGAGGAGAGGGAAATTATGGAAGGGGAGATTCGAACGACATAATTAACCTCTTAATAGACTACGAAACCCTTTTTGTATGAGCGCGGCGTCTTTTTTGACTAATTCGAAGGCGATTCTAATTATTTTTTTCGTTTTCATTTCCCACCGTAGAGTTATTAAATGAGAAAAGCTCAGTTTTCGAAAAAAAAAAAGGAAAAAGTAAATACTTGTTATTAAATTTTTGTAAATAATTGTTAATCTCTGCTTGAGAGTATTCAGGGAATAACTTCCTCTCCCGAAAATGCCCCAAAAAGTTCAAAACAGCAGTTTTATATAAAATTCATGCGAAAGGCGGTATTTTTGGAATCTTTTCTACATTAATTTTTTTTATCCCATACTTCTCCTTTTCTCCATTCCCTTACTTCTCTCGCATCTACTTCCCTCTCCTCAGTTTCACTCGTTTCATTCCCCACGTATCCCATACCCTTAATTCCGCATCCCGTCACATATCTTACTTCTCCCTACTCTACATGACAATTCCTCACATTCTTAACATCCCACACTTCTCCTACTTTCTACTTTCTCAGTTTCCTCGATTTCCTTTCTCTACTTCTCCTTTCTCTAGTTCCCTTCCCCTCACATCCGACACTTCCAATCCCATCAGTTCCCTTCTCCTTCCTCTACTTTTCCTAATTCCATCCCCCCTTCTCGTTCCTCCCTCCCCTCCCTTATCCCGCATCTACTTCCTCTTTTCTCAATTTCCCTACTTTCATTCCCCACGTATCTCACCCTCTTTCTTCCTCACACCCTTCACTTCTCTTACTTCTCCCTCCTCTACGTCCCAACCCCTCACATTCTTCGCATCCCTCACTTCTCCTACTTTCTCATTCCTCACTTTCTTTACTTATCCTTTCTCTACTTCCTTACTCCTCGAATCCCTTACTTACACTCACTTCTCCTACTTCCCGACCCCTCACATCTCACAATGTTAATCTCATCAGTTTCCTTACTTCTCCTTCCTTTACTTCCCCTATTCCATTCCCATACTTCTCCTTCTCTCCCATATCGACTTCCACTCTCCTCAATTCCCCTTCTTCAATTCCCCACACATCCCTCCCCCTTACTTCCTCACCCCTTCACTTCTCTTACTTCTACCTCCTCTACATCCCAACCCCTCACATCTCACAATTTTATTCCCATAACTTTCCTTACTTGTCCTTCCTTTACTTCCCGTAATTCAATTCCCATACTTCTCCTTCTCTCTCTTCCCCTACTCCTCCCGCATCTACTTTCCCTCTCCTCAATTCCCCTACTTCAATTCCCCACACATCCCTTCCCCTTACTTCTTCATCCCCTTCTTATACCTTACTTCTCCCTCCTCTACATCTCAATCCCTCACATTCTTCGCATCCCACTTTTCTTTCTCTACTTCTCCTTTCTCTACTTCTCCTTCCTCTACTGCCCTTCGCCTCACACCCCCCACTTCCAATCCCATCACTTCCCTTCTCCTGCCCATACTTCCCCTAAATACATTCCCATACATCTCGTTCCCTCCATTCCCTCACTTCTCCCGCATCTACTTTCTCTCTCCTCAATTTCGCTACTTTCATTCACTGCGTATCCCTACCCCTTACTTCCTCACCCCCTTCACTTCTCTTACTTCTCCCTGCTCTACATGCCAACTCCTCAATTTCTTCACATCCCATACTTCTCCACTTTCTTTAATACTATCCTATTTTCCTTCATTTTCTTCCTCTCCTTCACCTTCCTCTAGTTCCCTTCCCTTCACATCCCACACTTCCGATCCTATCAGTTCTCTTCTCCTTCCCCTACTTTCCCTTATTTCATTCCCATACTTTTCCTTTCCTCCCTTTCCACCCTTCTCCCACATCTACTTTCTCTTTCCTCAATTTCCCTACTTTTATTGCCCACTTATCCCACCCCCTTCACTTCTCTTACTTCTCTCTCCTCTACATCCCAACCCCTCACATTCTTCCCATCGTCACTTTTCCTACTTTCTGCTTCCTTACTTTCCTTACTTATCCTTTCTCTATTTCCTTACCCCTCACATCCCTCACTTACACTCACTTCTCCTACTTCCCAACCCATCTCACCTCACACTTTTAATCCCATCACTTCCCTTATTTCTCCATTCCCTACTTCCCCTAATTCCACTCCCATGATTCTCTTACTTCTCTCCCCCCTCCCCCCCTTTCCTTACTTCTGAAGTTTATCTCTTATTTAATTCAAAATCCTGTTCAAATCTTGGTTCCATTTAAAAATATTCAATTTTTAACCAATTTAATTTGAAATTTTTTAATTAAAGAAGACATATTTTTGTTATGTAAGTATAATTATTGAATTTTGATGCATCAATAATAATTGAACGATCATCAATCAGGAACAAATTTGATTTAGTTTGAGAGATATTTGCGAGATTAAGGAAGATCCAAACTTAATTTAGAACTGGAAAAGATATTGAAAAATAAAAAAATAAATTTAGATTTTTGAACATTTCGAAATAAAATTTTTTAACTTTTTAAGGATATTCAAAGGTTTTCAGAAAATAAAAAAAAATCCCAATTTTGCTGGGAAAATTTGAAATTATTTTTTATTTTGAAAAATTAATTCTAAGAGAATAATTAAAAAGATTTTTTTAATTTAATTAATAAGTGACAATTAAACAATCATTAGTTTGGAAAATAATCGAGTAAGTTTAAAATATATTTAGAAGTTTTAAAAAGTTTTAAATTAATAAAAAATGTGTATCAAAAATCCTAGAAAAACTAAGATACAAATTTTTTCATTTGTAGTTATAAAAACTAAATCGAAAGTTTTTTCGAAACGCTTAAAAAATGCAAATTTCAAATTTTCATTTGACCTAAATTTAAAACAATTTAAAAACCCATTTTTCAAAAATCGTTAAGAAGCAATAGTAAGAAAAAATTCAAAAATTCACTCAAAAATGGAATACTTTTGAATTTCAAACTTTCAAAATTAAAACTTCAAAAAATGTTAATTTAAAGGCTAAATAATCTTCTCGTTTAAAATGGAAATTTAAAAAAATTTCTAAATCTTCAATAATATACATTGTATCTTAAATGTTTTGAAATTTTTTCAAGTTTCAAATTATTTTCGAACCTTTTCAAAACTTCTAAATATATTTCAAACTTACAGGATTATGTTCCAAATTAATAATTTTTCAATTGTCATTTATTATTCAAAATTTTTCTTAAATCTGT
>CAKNXH010051884.1:10683-24273 GCA_932178445.1 Andricus quercusramuli | reverse complement strand
ATTACATAGGTGGTGATGTTAAGTGACGAAGAATTGTCAATCAATATTATTTGTTCATTTTATAAACAAATCTTACAAACAAATGCATAGTTTGACCGTTTATAGATAGAAAGTGATCGTTTTTCTTTCTAACCGTCTTCAAATTACATAAGTGGTTATATTAAGTGACGAAGAATTGTAAATCAATATTATTGGTTCATGTTATAAACAAATTGTGAAAACAAATGCATAGTTTGACCATTTATAGATAGAAAGTGAATGTTTTTCTTTCTAATCGTCTTCAAATTACATAAGTGGTGACATTTCATGAAGAAGAATTGTCATTTGATATTATTTGTTTATTTCATGAACAAGTGCATAGTTTAGCCATTTCTAGACAGAAGGTAATCTTTTTCTATTATTTCCTTCAAATTATATCACTGGAAATGTTTTGTGATCTTCTAGAAGAATTAGCTTCCAAGTTGTACTTGTCAATCATTTCAGTCATTTCAGGATCCATTTTGGATTTATTCTTGCTAGGTCACTAAACATCATCACCTATGTCATTTGAAGTCGATTAGAAAGAAAAACGATCACTTTATATCTTTAAATGGTTAAACTATGCATTTGCTCATACAATTTGTTTAAAACATGAACAAATAATATTGATTTACAATTCTTCGTCACTCAATATCACCACTTATGTAATTTGAAGACGATTAGAAAGAAAAACGATCACTTTCTATCCATAAATGGTCAAACTATGCATTTGTTTATAAGATTTATTTATAACATGAACAAATAATATTGATTAACAATTGTTCGTCACTTAACATCACTACCTATGTAATTTGAAGACGATTAGAAAGAAAAACTATTACTTTCTGTCTATAAATGACAAAACTATGCTTTTGTTTATAAAATTTGTTTATTAAATAAACAAATAATATCAAATGACCAATCTTAATCACTGAATATTACTAGTCATATAATTGAAAGTTACTAACAAAGAAAAACGATTACTTTCTTCCAATAAACGCCTAAACTATGCATTTGTTTACATAATTGTGCGTGCTCGACCAGCGATGGAGGTCAGAGCGTTTATAACAAACGATTATTTAAACAATAAAAAAATGTTTTCCGCTAGTGAACAATTTTTTAGTGTAAAGTATACTTCGTAACAAAAATTGTCACGACTTAATTTTGAATTTCGATGAACCGTTCGCGAGTAAATAATTTTTGAAAAAAAAGTGATCAAGAACTTTGATTGTTAATAACTTTCGAAAAAATAAATGTTTTGCAAAAATATTTCAGGGGAGTTATTTTGATATAAAAACGAATTGAAAACTGTATACATTAATTAAAAATAGAACTATCGATTTAAAAGTGGCACGCTTGAGATATTTTGACCCGGCATTCGACGTATAATACGTTTTCTACCGTAATATAGGTAGAAAACCGTAGAAAACCCAGTAAGTTACATTTCTAAAATGAAGGAGCTGTTGACATTGAGGTATAACATCACTGTTTCAACAAATTCGTTCCTTTGACTGCATTTTTTGCCAATGAAACTAAATAGATGTAAGTCGTATGCCCTTGAGAATGTGAAAATAATTGATATCATATTTAAAAATGTTTTGTTATGATTTTTAAACTTTGTAAATAGTTAAATACTGATCAAGTGGTATCACTGCGCGGGAATATTTAAGTACCAACCATCGAAGTAAAACGTGCGTTGGAAAACTTTCCATGAAATTTCTTGAGCCTTCGTTTGACGAACCATAGTCAGAACGTCAAAATAAATAGTTTATACGCATTTTCTTTTTAAATGTTTAATTTTTAAGCCAGTGTAATGCTTTTTCAGAGAAAATGTAAAAATGGGAAATTTTGTGTCGGAAAGGGAAATTTTGATGACCTGCGTGGGAAAAAGCTAGCATTGGATCTGGCAACACTGGTCTTATGTACTTTGAATACTGACCCGACGTTGACTCTACTCGTGGAAAAAGTGCAACTTTCATACGTTGTGAGCATCTAAGTAGATTTTTTTATATTGAAATCACTGCTCATTTAAAACCTTACTTTACTGCTCCCAGTGCCTACTTAGGTAGGGGTTACAGGTTTAAAATAGGGGCTATATTTTGGGTCGGTTATACTAAGAACATTTCCCTACACGAGGACTTCGACACTCGTCTTCTCCATGAAGTATAACCCAAAGACATCGTTTAATAATGCCATTACATTCTATTTTTATGACACTAGCCCCTCTCATATGATCTAATGCCATATGTTTACATAATACTCAATTTTATTATTATTATACTATTATACTATTCAGCCAAGTCCCTTTCGGATTAAGCATGAACTCATTCGGTTGTAGCGTTGTTACACTACCGGGTATTGAATAATTTATATGATAAGAGTGTAGGGAGTGCAAGGAGAGGGGATATATTATAAATACATCTAGAAATTCAATGATGCTTTATTCCAACATCATACTCGTCCCACAACGCCATTTCTATCCGTATCACTGATCAATTTTTCTAGCAATCCTCTCAGGTGGAGAGCATTTCACAAAGCCATCGTACATCACGATTCACACATAAAAATACAAACTGAATGAGAAGTTGATAAAAAAATCCATACGCTTTACCCTAAACATATACAGTAAACAAAACTCCTCACAAGGGCTTATGAGTATCAAAAATCTTTCATTTCAGACATCTAACACACAGCTGGCACTTTTCGTCACACATTTATTATGCACAATTGTTCGCCATTCATCCCTATCCTGGCATACATCTTTTGCTTCCTTTATACCCATACATCTTTTAATATAAGCCCTGGTATTTTTATGGTTCCTTTCATCATTTTCCGCTAGAATCTCATTCACGTATTCCCAGCAAGATTTAAATAGTTCCGAATTTACTTTTATTATTTAATTAAAAAATGAGATCATCTATTCGTACGACTAATGACATGGAGAGAATATGGCTATTCGCACCACTATTGACACGGATTGGTCACCCTTTCTCAGGTCACCTAGTCTCTGCCAATAGTAGTACGATCAGCCACATTTTTAGTAGTGCGAATATCTGGGTCCAAGAATATAATAGTACTTTTTCCCTTCCTTATTAGTTGATAGAAGAAAATCATTCTAGATTTTACAGTGGAATTTGGTTAGTTGTCAATTTAAAAAATATATATATTCCCTAGCTACTGCTTCACAGTCTATTTCTAAGTCACAACTACCATCAGATTTTCGTTCTTCAAAGTCGATGACAGTTCTTTTTTGTCGTACAAGGAAATTCATTTTTCTACGAAAATCCTTAGCTATTCAATAACGTGATTCCATCCCCTAAAGAAGACGTTCGTTGACAAGCGAACAAAAGCAGGTCCAATAAATATGTTAAGTCGGACAAAGAACGCAATGCAACCCCGGGGTGTCGCGAATAGTGATGCCGTTCGATACGAGACTGTCTCGATATCGTATCGAAAAATCTCGGTTTTTTTCTCGAATCGGTATCGGTTTCCGAGACTCCAGTCTCGGTTTTGTCTCGTATCGTTTTGGTATCGGAGAACCGATATATCGCTCGGATCGTCTCGGGATTTTGAGACTAGACAGCCAGATGGTAGTTTCCTACGAAACAACAGTAGAAGGGGAACGGCGACAAGTTTCAACTACCTGAGTACCAATAAACCTTTTCTTGTAAATTTAAAGTTCTGAACCTTCAAATGAAAGAAATATATTTTCCCAATTCTGTTATATCTAGAAATATTTTTCAACTCTGGATAAAAATATGCATTATAAGTTTCTTTTATAATTGAATTATTTTCAATGTAGTGAACCATTATATTTTTGCACTGTTTCTAGATTATAAAGCAATTAATAAGAAATGTTCATTTAAACGTTAAGAACTTCAAGGACTTTACCTTTCCAATTTTCAAGCTCTAAAACTTCTAAAATTCCTACAATTCTTCTAAACAAAATCAAATTTTTCTCAAAAAAATTGGAAAAAATTTCAAAATTACAAAAACATTCTAGCTAGGAAAGAGATTCTGAGATATGAGAACGAGGATAATCAGTATTATGATTTTGATTTTAAAGTATGAATCTAATTTTCCTACGATTTTGCAGAAAATTTGAAAAGATATCTGAAGATTTCAGATATGTCGAAAATGAATTCAAAAAATTGTACAGAAAATTGCATTATTTTGTATGATGTTACAAAATCTGAGGAATAATAATATTGGCGTCAGTTTTAACTCTCAAACTTCAGGACTTTTAGAAGCTTGGAAGAAATTAGGAAATACTTTATATATTTTCAGAAAAGTTTTCAAGTTTGAAAATATTTTTAATTTCCACATTTTTTTATTCTTCTAAAATCTTTTTTTATTTTTTTTTACAATTGATTAGTCTTGAACATTCTAAATATCTTTCGAAATAATTCGAATTTTCCCTGAAATTTAAAAAAAAATCTGATAAATCAAAAACATTACCTTAAAATCTTCCAGATATTTCTTGTGGCAAATTTTCAAGTCAAAAAGACGAATAAAAAAAATGGTTAAATTCCCAACCCGAGAATATGAATTTTCAACAAAAAAGTAAATATACAAATAATCAGTTGAATTTTGTTTTAAAAAATCATTTTTAAACATAACAAAAAAAAATTTCAATTAAAATTATGATTCTTCATCAAAAGAAAATTAAGTGTTGAGAAAGTAGTTTAATAAAATATATTTTAATTAAAAATAAAAACCAGTTGAATTGAACCAAAGAATACGAATTTTCAGTAAATTACTTGAATCCTCAACTGAAACAGACTAATTTTTAACAGTAAAGTTGCATTTTCAACACAAACCAAAATTTTCTACCAAAAAAGACGAATTTTCAAACAAAAGAATGAATTTTCCATCAAATAATTCGATTCATGAAGACAATACATGTATTTTCAACCAAATATTTGAATTTTCAACTAAAAAAATCAAAAATAACAGTTGATATTTGAACGAAAAAAGACGAATTTTCAACAAAATACTTGAATCTTGATCTAAACCTGATTAATTTTCAACTATAGAGTTATATTAAAAAAAACAAAGATTTTCTACCAAATAGTTGAATTTTCAACCAAGAATATAAATTCTACCAGAAAATATTAATTTTCAACGAAATACATACATTTTTAACCAAATAGTGGAATTTTCTACCAAAAAAGACGAATTTTCGACAAGTGACATAAATTTTTAACTAAATAGTTTGAAAAATGCATGTGATGTAAGTCCAAATTTTATTTGAATAATATTTAGTTTATTTTTTCTCTTTTCTAACATTTTTAACTAAATGATTGAATTTTTGAACTAAAAGGAAATAGATTTTTAACCAAAAATATAGTTCAATTTTTATCAGGGATAATTAATTTCTAATGGAAAAAAGGAATTTTGTACAAATCAGTTTAGTTCTGTACCAAATAGTTGAATTTAATACCAAATTGTAGAATTTTCAATTAAAAAAAAAAAAATTTCGCCACTTAAATTTTCAGCCTGAAAATACTAATTTACATAAAAAAATGTAATATTTAATGTTTAAGCCAAAAAATTATCTTTTACTAAAAAGGGCGAACTGCCAACCAAATACACATACTTTCTCAAAAATTAAGAAAAATTATTTTCTGCAAGAAAAGACGAATTTTCAACAAAAATACATACATTTTTAACCAGTAAGTTCAATTTTTAACCAAAAAGGTAAATTATCAAGAAATCACATCAATTTTCCATAAAACACTTGAATTCTTTACTAAACAGTTGAATTTCTCACCTGAAAATACTAATTTACACCAAAAAATGTAATAGTTGATATTTTAAATCGAAAAAGATTCTAATTTTAAATTGAAACCAGTTGAATGTAACCAAAAAAGATTAATTTTCAACAAGGTACTTGAATCTTCAATTAAAAAAAATTAATTTCCAACATAAATTCGAGTAGTCAAATTTTCAGTAAAAAAATGTCAAATAAGAATATTATTTTTCTGCCAGAAAAAAACGAATTTTCAACAACTAAGTAGTTGAATTTT
Organism: Andricus quercusramuli; assembly: GCA_932178445.1. NCBI lineage: Eukaryota > Metazoa > Arthropoda > Insecta > Hymenoptera > Cynipidae > Andricus > Andricus quercusramuli. Next base: position 18,226 of record CAKNXH010051884.1, on the reverse strand, counting down.
CAAAGAAGAAGATGAGGTTTCTGCCAGGAAAGGTGAATTTTCAACAAAATACAAAAAAATTTTATGCAAACAGTTGAAATTTCTACCAAAAAAGGCGGATTTTTAACAAAGTACATACATTTTCATCTAAATGTCTTGAACAATGGATGTAATGTTAGTCCAAATTTTATTTGATTCATTTTTAGTTTATATTTTTTTTCGTTTCTAAATTTTTTTAAATAAATGATTGAATTTTTAAACTAAAAAGATCGCTTTTTAACCGAAAATGGTATAGTTAAAGTTTTATTCCGGAGAATTACTTTTCAATAGAAAAAATGATTTTTTTACAGGACAGTTTAGTTTTGTACCAAATAGTTGAATGTAGTATGAAATTGTGAAATTTTCAAGTCAAAAGACGAATTTTCATTAAAGCAGTTCAATTTTCAACCCGAAAATATGAGTTTTCCAATGAAAAAAAAATTGTAAACCAAAAAAAAAAAAATTTTGATCTAAAATTATGAATCATCAACCAAGGAGTTGAAGTTTTTATTTAAAAAGATTAGTTTTTAACGAAACATGCCATAGTTGATATTTCAATAAAAATGAATTTAATTAAAAATAAAAACCAGTTGGATTTAACACAAAAAAAAACGAATTCTCAACAAAATGCTTGAATCCTCAACTGAAACAGATTTATTTTCAACCATACACTTCCATTTTTACCCAAAAAATTGATTTTCTACCAAGAAGAGATGAATTGTCAACCAAATAAATCTATTTTCTATCACAAAGTTGAATTTTCAAACGAAGGGATGAATTTTCTATAAAAAAGTTCGATCTTTGGATTCAAAATTCTTTTTTTTCGGTTGAAAATTACTCTTTATGGTTAAAAACTCATTTTCTTGGTTAAAAATTCAACTATTTGATTCAAAATTAATTTTGTTATCAAAGATTCATCATTAATTAATAATTCATCATTAATTATTTCAAAAATTTCATTTCTTTGGTTAAACATTGAACCATTTTGTTAAAAATTCTTTGTTTTTGTTGTTGTGAAGTAATGTCTTTCACTGAAAGTTTAACTATTTGGTTGAAAATTCGTTTTTTTTGGTAAATAATTTATTTTCTTGGTTGAAAATTCATTTCTTTGGTTAAAAAATGAACTATTTTGTTGAAAATTCCTTTTTTTTTTAATGAAAAATAATCTTTGTAACTGAAAATATAACTAATCCATTTTTGGTTGAAAATTTGTATAGTTGCAAATTCATTTATTTGGTTACCGTTATATAGTACCGTTTGATTCCTGATTCATTGATTGTTTGGAAAGAAATTATTATTATGAATGATAATAATAATAATTTCTCTAAAAAATATTAGTAAATTAGCTTACTTATTTATCTTACACTTGGTGGAAACGTAAAAGTTATTTCGAAGTTTCAAAATGATTTAAGAATAATTTAAAACTTAAAAACATTTCAATCAAATTTAAACAAAAAGTAAATTTTTGAAGATAGCGAACAAAAATTTAGAAGCTTTTCAAGAGTTTTGAAAGGTTTCAATAAAATGAAAAATTTCTTTGGTTTCCTAGAAATATTAAGAATAATCATAATTTTTCTAAATTAATTTGGAAAAAAGAATTTTTTGAACATTTCCGAAGTCTTGCAAACGGCACAAAAAGAATCTGAAAGTATTTAAGGTAATGTTTTTGATTTTGCAGATTTATTTTTCAATTCGAAGAGAAATTCGAAATATTTCAAAAGATATTTAGAATGTTTCGAAGATTTAAAAAAAGTTAAAGATTATTTATAATTTGAAGAGAATAGACAACATTTTTAATCAAATGTAGATTTCTGAACATATCGAAAAAAGTAGGAAAACTTAAAATGATTTTTCATTTTGACTAATTAATAATTAAAGAAAATTCGAGAAGATGAAGAAGATTTACAAAAATGTTGAAAAAAATGTGGAAGATTTAAAGGCAATTTTTGTAATTTTGAAAGTTTCTCCAAATTTTTTAGAATAATTGAAGTTACTTTAACATACACATAGGAATTTCAAACAAGAAGAATATCTTGAAAGATAGTGGACAGAACATTTAGAAGCTTTTCACATGGTTTGAAAGATTTCAAAAGAATAAAACATTTTCTTAGGTTCCTAGCAAAATACTTTACGTATATAAAATACGATTAGTAGTATTATTAGGTAATAATTAGGTATTAGATTTACGTAAAATAGAAGTTGAAGGATATCTCTGAGCCTCTTGATCAACAAATAAAAAGTAAGAGGATGTATTTAAATAAAAACTTTCGTTTAAAGTTAACAAACTATTATCTATCCACATAAAAGATTTAATTTGAAAATTGAATTGAAATACGTTTGAGTTTGTTTAAATCAAACAGATCTCACTGCGTGGTTTAGCATTTCTTCGGCAGTACAAACTGTAGAGTTGTCGAGTTTAGATTTTTGGAATATATATGTAATTCTTTTCTTTCAAGGCCTAGTCCCAAAGGGATAAGCTCCTCGCAGCTTCTTTTTCCGGTACCTGCGGCCGGCCACACGACCAGCCCTACTTTCTCTTCTATTGTGAACGAGGAAAATCCCATCTGGGCATTTTGTCTCGGAATTCCGATACGATACCGATACGAGACAGAACTTTTCGATATTTTTCCGATACGATACAAAACCGAGCGAGACAAATCCGAGACTGGAAGGTGAGTAGCGTATCGGTATCGTCTCAGTATCGAAAAATATCGCTCGGCGGCATCACTAGTCGCGAATTTGGTTATTTAAAAAGCATTCCAACCATCGGTTCCTGACAGTCAAATAATTTCAACCCCTGATTTTGCGGTTCGGTTAATATAAAATCTCATACAGGTTAACAACTATTATTATAGATTTGCCTCGTGACAAATGGGCATCGACTTGCTGAAGTCTACATAAGGTTTCGGTCGGTTCGTTGGAAAAAACGACTTCTTTGAACGAGTTCATCGTGGTAATATGATCCTGGGACAACAGTAGTCCATTAGTCAGCCAGCTCCGTGTCAATACATGAATATAACGGCCAGTTACTGAACAACACCCTCGATCGCTACAACTCCAACCAGCTCTGACACGTTCTTGCACACGTGTGTTGGTACGCCTTTTACGATATCCCCCAAATGTAGGAAATCGACTCTTGCAACATAAACTATCTAGGGTATTATCTGCAGAAGGCCTGCTTACTCCATACATAAATCTATTTCTTAGTTGTCACTGAGATGAATGTGGAAAATAAGATATGGATTTATCCAGACTGTTCATCTTCTTCCGTTCCTGTTCTTTAATATACATCGTTTTTGGAAGAATAGGTTTTGTCGGGATAAATGAATTCGAAGCTTCATTTCAAGGCACATTAGTTTTAAAAAATATATATATTATGGGACATTTTAATTTTTTCGTCATTAGATTGCAAGCGGCAGTATATTTTTATCTGCGATATGTGTTAAAAAAATATCGAGACTGGTGGTAAGAAAAATACATTGTTTATCAATACAAAACTTTAATCGCCTTCAAAATACTCTACTTGGGCACTAAGGTGAGCCGAATTTTTTTTTTTTTTTTTTTTTTTTTTTTTTGAAAGGCCTCAGGTCCAAAAAGTTTCTACTGGATGTCAGTAACCCACAGGCCAAATTAAAAATTAAAAAATATATATTCAACGGGAGCGCATCGACCATAAATCTTAAAATCTGAAAAATGTTAACTTTCACACTTCTATAAAAATATTTCTTATATTTGATAGGTCTAATCATTCAAATTAGTGAAATACTTCCTACTGAAGTCATTTTTTATACATACTGTACAGCAATAACAAGAGAAGGGCGATATTTATCCCGAAAATGAGAGCGGGAGATAGTGCAAAGTGCATTTGCACTGCATTTTGTCACTTTAAGTTCATGTTTTTCCTGAAAAATCTTAATAATAGCTTTTTTTTACATATTCCTAGATTTAAATATTTTTTTTGTTCGGCATAAATCTGTATCAAAGTCGTAACTTGTCATTTTTTGAGCCTGTATCCGAGTTCCTATGAATTCATCTCTATTTCTAGGATCGCACACATGTGAAGATACAGCTGTAACATCTTTGATACACCTTTCAACAGCTTGAGTGTGACATGGAAAGTGGAAGATATCATCCTTCAACATTTGCGATGTATCTCCCAGAAGAAATTGATTCAGATCATTTTCACTGAAGTGCATTATCAGTGGAGGTTCGGTCACTTTACACTTCTGCCTGTTGATGACGTCAACATAGTCTTTAACTTTAAAATCAAGCTCTGGAACTTAAAACTTTCTCATCACTTTGGAGCTGGATTTTCTGGCATATATAATGTGATTAACAGCTTGTTCTCTCACATTGAGCCTTTTATCACACAACATAGCGCTGATGATATTTTCAGGATGTTCGGAGTAGGCATTGGTTTTAATCACTTTATCGATGACTTGTTTGAGATCATCTTCCAAGTATCTACTTAAAATTATGCTCTAGTACAGATTGATTGGAACATCCTTCAGTTTTGCGTTACATTTAATGTGGAACCACATAGGAGCGTAGACTTTTAACGTGAATTTGGCTAGAATCTTCAATTCCTCTGATGGATTTTCTGTGCCAATGTATTTCCTAAGAATCCTATTCCCAATTGTCAGCTACCTAAAATTTGACACTTTTCCAGGATCTCGTGATGAGAATTCTGGAAATTCGTCACAGTTTCCAGATTAGACAATTTTGCAAATATCGTAAAGGTATTTTTGATCTGTACTAATATCATTGGCATCAATTGCGGGCAAGTCACAATTAATTGTTTTGAAGTCGACGAAAGGAAGCTGATTGCAGGTTGATAAACTCTTTCCTATTGGGCCTGAATATTGATCAGGACCTAATGTTTTCCCGTCTATTCTTTCAAACACTTGTGACGTAACCCGAGCTCATTACCGTGGAGTTGACAAACCGCCCATTGCAATGGTCTTTCAATCTCTGTCTCTAGACGAAGAATAATACCAGAGTGCTTTCCGGTGTTCGTAGGACGACCATCGAACCCGATACGCGCTAGAGTATATATATCAACTCGTTTCTCAGGAAGATGGTTCAGAATTGCACGAGAAACATTTTTAGCTCCTGAGGATGATGGCGTTACGTCTCCCAAATAGAGCGATCCGAGCTCCTGAATCAAAGAAATATGCTCCTCCAAATGTGTGTGTGTTTTTTTAATGAAAAATCCCATCTGCTGTCTCTTCCATGAATACAGTTTTATCCTTTCTGCCGTCAAAATACAGCACTTTTAGTTTTAAACCTGGATGACACTGCTGTGGCTGCAGGTTTTTGCGAATTTTTTTTTCTCCCGCCTAACTTTATTCTTATCAATGACAAAAGCTTCAAGTTACTGTAATGGAGAAAGAAGATCGTGTAGAAGAGCTACAGCAAGATTTGCCGAACTTCTGTCAGATATGCCGTACCTTTCGCAGGCCATTGCACAAGTGGGAAAATTCAGTCTAGTCTAGGTGCTTTCTTTCGAGCCGATGGGCATCCAATCATCCTCGTCATTATCACTAATGTCATCTTGCTCAGTACTGTCATTGAAATCTGAAACAATGTCATTATCATTTTTATTCTGTATTAAGAGACTGTGAAGATTTTCTTCAAATTCTAAATTTTCTCTCTCCACATTATCATTCGATTTTTTTCGTTTGTTCTCGATTATAATTTCATCGTCGCGGGTATCGATCTTACGTTTCGTATCGTCTTGTAGAGTATGTTGGTAAATAAACGATATTCGAATTGCTTTTAGGCTGCGTTAATCTGAAAGGAAGTCTTTTACCCTTGAAGGAACTGGATTTTCTGGATCACAAATGCAATTTTCTTGACATTTGCAAGCAGCTCAGTCAGACAACCGATTTGCTTCACTAAGATACGAAAGCACATTTTTCGCAAATTCAGGTCTTTTTCCATCTCTTCCAAAACTTGTTCGTAAAGTTTGAACTTCATTAGCTTCCTTACTTATTAAGGCCATAATCCTTTGCCGAATAACAATAGAAATCCAGCATTTTTTCCGAATATCTTCAAGTTTTGTTGCTACCACCCCGGGTAAAAATATTTGGTCTTGATTTTGTCTTGAGTAAAGACCAGTCCAAGACAATTCCAAGTCATTCTGTATGTCTAGCTCGTGAGACGGAACCAGAGTATTCTTGATGTCTTAGGACGAATATTTTTAACTTGAAGACACAAATTTATGTCTTGAGGGTCATCACTAATCCGCTTCAAACTTTATAGAATGTTTAAATTATTTATCTTCATGGTATTTATTGTTCATGTGTTGATAATTTCATTGGTCTGCAATAGTTATGTTGTTTGGATGGCGAATCTAAAAATGTTGTCCATTTTTTCCTATCTCCAACAGTTCACTAGATACTTCTAGAAAATGACAGTTTTAATCTTTTCATCAAAAATTTTATATGCCTGCAGTTGTTGAGACAGACAGGTTCCGAATTTCTTATTTAAAAATTATTTATTACAAAATTACAAGTTTTATCGGTTGTAAAATTTTAATCCTCAGCAGACGTCAACTGCCTGGTCCTCACCTAACTACCTGATTCCTGGAAATGGCAGGCCCTGCCGGTGGGGTCCATAGTTTATAGAGGCCGGAGTATAATGGACAATAAAATTTACAAACTAAAACTTCTTTACTTTTGACCCTGGCAAATGTTAAAGCCACAAACTGGCAATATAATTTTTTTAAAGAGCAATTCGTTATATTTATCAGGACTTACACTTCTTGTCTTGAAACAAGTCAACCTGGTATTGTCTTGGCTCAGTCAACAGTCATAAATGCAAGCAAAGCCTGTGTATCTCCAATGTCTAGCTGGTGAGACGGAGCCAGATATCACTGTCTTGGAGACATATTCGAGACATATCGAAGACATACAAGACAAAACCAAGACAAAATATTTTTACCCGGGACGCTTGATGCGTTAACGAATTTATTTGTATTGCAAAGAAAGTTATGATACCTCATAAGATCAAGACACTTCAGCCACTTCACATCACTTAGGCTTTTGTGAACTCCCAAAATAGAACATTTTACATCTGAAGTTGCGGCCATCCTCAATAAGCGGTACTCAAATAAATTGGAAAGCTTTGAATCATGATTTCGGATATATTAACATAAAATTACAAAAAACAAAGTCAACTATAACGGTCAACAAATTAAAAATTCTTACCTATTCAAGCGAAAATAATTCTAGGCAGCAGAAATACATAATACATATTTATATCTATTTTTTAACGTATCGTACAACTCAAAGTATGGAAAATTCCCACAGAATGACAGAATACCATAAAAAAATGAATAATTAAAAAATTAGCGATGCGTATAATTCAGAAACAAAATAACGCTCAATATTGCACTTTTCTTGTTAATGATGTACAGTATCTGTAAAAAATGACTTTGATTGGAAGAATTTACCAGTTTAAATGATTAGATAGGGTTGCCATCTGCCTAGGGCAGGTTGGAAGGACAAAATATATATATATA
>CAKNXH010051884.1:0-10283 GCA_932178445.1 Andricus quercusramuli | reverse complement strand
GGGGGGGGGGGGGCAGATAACTTGGGTAACTTGCTTACTTACAGAAAAGTCGTAGTAAGAAGCAGACAGAAGTGCGTCCGTAAATAGGTGCGTCTGCGTTTTCGATAGATGCGTATCCTTGCGCAAGTGAATTCACCTTCTTAACCCCTTCACTGCGGATGACGTGTATATGTTAGGCTCAAAGGCCGAAAACGGCCAAAGACCGAAAAAAAACGACCGAAACGCGTTCTGGCCGTTGCAGAAATGCCAGAACGCGTTGTGGCATTCTTGAAAATGCCAGAACGCAGTCTGTCCTTTTTAAAACGACCGAAAACCGTTCTGATTGGTAGTTTTCAAAAGGGCTGGCTCGAAAAGAGGTAAAACTAATAATTATATTTGTTTTTCCATGAAATATTTGAATGACATTTAGAATTACACTTAACGTAGATGGACCGAAATGTACACTTTTCATCAATACAATACCTCCTACATGTGCAAGATGTTCAAGAAACGCGTTCTTTCCTTTTTCAAACGCCCTACACCCGTTCTGATTGGTAGTTTTCAAAAGGGCGGACTCGAAACTGCCCTTTAGAGTTAAATTTTGTTTCAAATCTGAAAAAATAAAATGCCTAATTTTTGTTTTTTCGTTTCTTTTATTTGAAGGGTTTGACTTGAAGTTTCCTATGTAAAATGCATGGGGAAAATCACTTTTATCAGTTTTTGAAATAATGGTTTAGGGTTTGAAAAAATGTGACGGGAAAGTATAGAGGCTTGTAAAGAATTACTCAGCGAAAAATTTCATGTAGCGGACATATGGGTTTGACATCCCTAACACAACCCCACGAGTCCCTGAAAACTACCCTTAAACCCAAAAATATCAATTCTCCATAAAAACTACCTTTTGGGTACTGTCTTCTCTTTTTTTTCACCTAAAATTATTTATATTGGTCTAGTGGAATATTTATTAAAATTGCCTAATTAATTCTCAATTATTTAAACAAATGGAATTAAAATCAAAATAACAAAAATAAGGCATTTTCTTTTTTCGGATTTGGAACAAAATGGGGGGGATCGTCGCTCTCTAAAGAAAAAAATTGTTTTCGAGCCACCCTAGTCCACATATTACGTTGGTTTTACGTTGGTCTTTTTTTTGTGGAAAAGTCTTTCGCAATAATTAGCTGCTTGAAATTCACAGTTTTTAAATAAAATATAAGAGAATTTAATGTCTCATTACGATAAGTGAAGACCAGCTACTGATGCTTGAAAATTATTTAAACAATTTTTATAAACAAATACATAGTTTTCCTATGCCACAATAAATAGGCTAAATTCCATGTTTACATTATTACCCGAAAATGTCTTGATAATGAATCCTTGCTGCCATTTTTTTCAAATTAACAATTGCTAGTTACTCAAATAATATTTATGAACAAAATTCAATTTTTCACTATTATTCCACAAACAGGCCCAAGTTTTTAGCGAAACTAACTAAAAATGTATGGCCAATTCCTTGACTTTAATAACTTTCAAAACATTTTTAGTTAGTTTCGCTAAAAATTTGGGCCTTTTCGTGGAATAATAGTGAAGAATTGAATTTGTTCATAAATATTATTTGAGTAACTAAAAATTGTTGATTTGAAAAAAATGACAGCAAGGATTCTGTTATTATTACTCTTTGCTATCATATTTTTTCATACGAAAAGAACAGTTAATTGTTAAACCGAAAAATTGAATTTGTTCATAAATATTATTTGAGTAACTAAAAATTGTTGATTTGCAAAAAATGGCAGCAAGGATTTTGTTATTATTACTCTTTGCTATCATATTTTTTCATAGGAAAAGAACAGTTAATTATTAGACCGATTTTTATAAACTAACGTATATATTTTGGCTACTGGCAAACTGATTTTTTAAGTGAATATTGTTTGAATAATCAACATTTCTTGTTTATGGAGTAAACATTATTCAATTTTGCTATCACAGTATCATATTTTAGAAGAAAAAATATTGTTATCAATGTAGAATGCTTTGCAATACCAAAAGGTACAAATATATTTGCAATTCATTTGAATTTATTTGGATTTCAAACTCAATTCTTATGTGGGGGAGGGTCAATGTATATTATTACGCTAACGTTACAAAGGGGGTGGGTATTTGTAGATATTACAAATATAAACAATTGCTTTTTTAATTTAAAATAATAAATCCATCAAAGTACCATCCTTTCTCAGTATTAAAAAAAATAATTTGTTCGGTCGATATTTGAGAAGTCGGCGGATATTTGTCCCAAAGAAGAATTTTTTTCTAATATGCGTCGTATACTGTTCGATTACTCTGAAGAACAGTTTTGAGTCAGCCCTTTTGAAACTCCTTTTTGGTCGTTTGAAAAGGGACAGAACGCGTTCTGGTCGTTCTGAAAACGACCAAAACTTGTTCTGTTCGTTTATTTCGGTCTTTGGCCGTTTTCAAAATAGCCACAACGCGTTCGGGCATTTCTGCAACTGCCAGAACGCGTTTTGGCCGTTTTTTTCGGTCTTTGGCCGTTTTCGGTCTTTGAGCTTAACATATACACGTCAAGGACTAGGTGGGCCTAAACTGCGGATGACGTGTATACACGTCATGAAGGAAACTTCCTGATGAATTGACGATTTTCATTCAAAATTGGTACTAAGGGGTTATCTGGGTCGCTGAATACGAATTCGAGGTCAGAATTCGAAATTTCGGAATGGCTGATCCAATATGGCGACCAAAAATGTTGAAAAATCCAACGAGTTGGCGGATTTGGATGAAAATTGGTACCAGGGGGTTATTTGGGTCGCTGAATACGAATTCAAGGTCAAAATTTGAAATTTCGAAATGGCTGATCCAATATGTCGACCAAAAATTTTGAAAAATCCAATGAGTTTGTGGATTTGGATCAAAATTGGTACTAGGGGGTTATTTGGGTCGCTGAATACGAATTCGAGGTCAAAATTCAAAATTTCGTAATGGCTGATCCAATATGGCGACCAAAAATTTTGAAAAATCCAATTGTTCAATTGTTCCTTACTTGACGTTGTTAGTTCGCTGTGACAATGGATAATGAATTTTTGAATATCGACATCAGATACGTTTTCAGTGAACCAAAAAAGCCCTTAGTACCGACTCTCATTGAAATCAGCCAATTCATTAGTTTTTCTAAATTTTGATTCGCCATATTGGATCAGCTATTTTGAAAGTTGAAATTTTGACCTCGAATTCGTATTCAGCGACCCAAATAACCCCCTAGTACCAATTTTCATCCAAATCCGCCAACTCATTGGATTTTTAAAAATTTTTGTTCGCCATATTGGATCAGCCATTTCGGAATTTCGAATTTTTACCCTCAATTCGTATTCAGCGACCAAAATAGCCCGTACATACCAATTTTCAATTAAATCCATCTAGTAGAACGTCCCGCACATTTTGGGCCCACTTTGCGATTTTCGGTTTGCAAAGTGAAAGGGTTAAGGGGAAAAGAGACAGACTATTCTGATTCCTATCTCTTTCACTCTTGTTGATTTTCTGCAGGCAAGCGCAGCAGACGAAAAAAATGGACAGATACGCACAAAAACGCCAAAAATAAATAAAATTAAAAGAAAATTCCCATTATCCCTAAAAGGAAGGACAGTTAGGTTGTGCGAAGGACTTAGAAGGACACGACGAAAAAGAAGGACAAATCCTTCCAAGGAAAGACGTTTGGCAACCCTAGATTAGACTTATCAAATATAAGAAATATCTTCATAGAAAAAGTAAAAATTAACATTTGTTCACATTTTAAGCTTTATTGTCGATGCGCTCCCGTCAAATATATTTGTTCAAATCTGTAATTTGGCCTGTGAGTTACTGGTATCCAGTAGGAACTTTTTGGACCTGAGGCCTTTAAAAAAAAATATTTAAAAAAATTTGGGTGACCCTATTGGGCACATATAAATCTATGCCAGCGACTCTTCTAGTGATCGAAACATTTTTTAAACGCACTTTCTGGAATGCTTCTGAGACTACTTTCATTTGAGAGAATAGCCGAAAGTCACAGGGTGCCATGACAGATGATTAGTTCCGCCAAAAACACCTGTACTGAATGGGCAGCATCTCTCAATCATTCCTGAACTTCAATGCAAACTACCTAATTGACTGCTTGACCTTTCGGAACATATTTGTGATGAAAAATTCCCTCCATATTGAAGAAAATCAATTAACATTAATTTAAAATTGAATCTCACCTGCCGCGCTTTCTCAGGTCTCTTTTACACCACTCAAAAACCACGTGAACAACTCATGGATTCTTGACCAAAAGCAGCAGTCAACATATCGAAAGTTCCCGTAGCAGTTTTTCCAAGTTTAACACGAAACTTTATGCACACTGCGCCTGTTTGCTATAAGATCGTTCAAATTATACTGACTATCGGTTTGAAGTTGTCTTTTTTGCTGTGAAGAGTTGACATTCCAAGGACGAGTTGTGCATAGTGCCTATTCCCTACCACCGAAATTAGCCAGGTTATACTTACGGTCTTGATACATTTTCAGCACACCTCGTATAGCGTATGTTACATTGAGCTATTTCAGTATCACTACCTGAGCTAAAAAAAACTTAGTTTGTAGTGGTATCCATCCAAAGAAAGTGAAGTTTGGATTGAATTTTAGCTTAATAAGGTTTTTTTTCTATATTTGACCGTGACTGGTATATTTCATCCTCGAAGAAGAAGTATAAAACTTTCACTTCATGCACTCACAAACTTCAAATGCGTTTTTCTCGAAAAGCGGTTATTCCAAGTTCCAACCCCAAAAATGCCCCGGCGACTCGTTTTTCAACCTAAAGGCTTTGTTTTCATGCGGCTATATGACCCTATACGTATCTTCATACTAGTCGTAAGAGCTCTTTTCATGGACACACACACACACACACATTCATATATGTGACAGTCCGCGAAGAAAGGGACCTAATGCGTTAAAGCTGAATTTTACAGGACGGGCGATCGTAGCAGAGCTCGCAAGCCATCATCTGAGTAGTGGGGATGCATCTAAGAAAGCACCCCCTCCACTAACCACCACAGTTTTAGGGACGAGCCAGTGGAGCTCACAGACCCATCGCGTACAGCTGTAGTGGTAAGTGGTGGGATTGGCTTTCGTAGGCCTCTCGTTCGGTCTCCGCAAACGCTCATCGACTTTAGAAATTTCTGATTATTGGAAATGAAAAAGTAACTCCGAAACTATCGTTTGGCGTAAGAAATTTAAAATGGATTTTTTCCGCACTAGGTCCCTTCCTTCGCGGCCGGTCATATATATATATATATATATATATATATATAACGGTGACTCTGGGATACCGGGCGATCTGTCATTATCTGCGGTTCAAAACAATTCAAGACAGATTCAATGCGATGGACCAGAAAAATCTCGATACTTTTGAGTGGACGAGGTGCTGGAGTGCTACGATACTAGTATTGCCCCTAAACGAGAAGATTACATGGCGGGACTGCATGCTCTGTGGTGCGAAAAACACCTAGAGCTCTCGCACTTTTCGCATCAACGTCCGCGAAACCGTGCCGTGGACCTTCGAATAAGGGGTCATGTAAGCGGAGTGCCTACTCAATCGCAGCCAGATGAAACTGGCAACAGAGAAAGAGAGGTGAAACTGAGATCAACCGTGGACAGGCATCCAATAGAAGAAGAGCGATGTTTTAAGACCAGGATAAACATGAACATCCAGGTTTCTGTCAAGCCCAAAGATCTGGTTGAACTAGATGACGAGCTTCGCGGCGATTTTTCCAAAGAGTCCGACCTCTGGACTATTAATTATAATGTGTATAATGCAGCAAGAATTTTGGCGGATGCAAACCGTAAAACAAAACTAACGGCTGATCATAAGACCAAGACAATACACGTCCGGCATTCAGTGGGTGATTTACTACATAATATCTGGCAGGAATTTCACTGGCAGGAATTTCACTGCCAGGGTTCGACAGTTCGCAATCGAACTGCGGATCCGTCATCACACACTTCACAAATAAAAATTGCTGACCACCAGGCAGTATATTGTTGACAGAATACGGATACTTTCTAAAGCTAGTAGAATTCTTGAACGGAGGGAAAGGTGGGTCAGAGAAAATGAACACTTTTCTTCTGACTCATCGTGACCCTTCCAAGGCCCTCCAGTTATTTTCGACCACCCGCCCGAACCAGAGGAAGCCGAGGCATTTTGGAGAGGAGTCTACGACGTCCAGCATCCATCGGATGAAGATAAAAGGAACATAAATAGCTTCGAAGAGCTGTACACTGCCCTCATAACGCCTGAGGAGGAATGCCCACCTATCACTACCGAGGAGATGGAAAAAGTTTTAAAAGGCATGGAGAACTATTCAGCTCTAGGATCAGATGTTTAAAAACGATCTGGTGCAAGAAGTTTTTTTGAACCCACCAGCATCTGGCCCGCATTTTTACGTCATATATAAATTCGAAAGAGCCAATTCTGCAGTAGTTGGTACGAGGACGCACAGTGCTCCAGCCGAAAATGGACAACTTAGCTGACCCTAAGAATTACAGACCGAAAACTTGTCTGAACCCGCTGTATAAGATCTTCACAGCTATCCTAAATGATAGGATTGTTCGGACAATCGTACCTGTGTGGCGAGAGATGTACGAACAACGCGGCTCAAAGAAAGGCATAGCAGGATGTCGGAGAACCTGCTCATGGATAGATCTGTCTGTAAAGACAGCATCCTACCAGCGCTACCTATCGTTGGCCTGGAATGACTGCCGGAAAGCTTTCAATTCAACCTACCGTATTTTTCAGGGCGCCACCATGAGCCCTCTCTCTTTTGCCACACATCATTGCCACTATCTCTCGAACTTCGCCATTTCGAAGAATACTTCTACGGCAAACCAGAAAAGGTCGCGAAATTGTAGCGAAAATTGTCGCGAAATATACTCGGGAGATGGGAGTGAAGTTTGGCTTGGAAAAGTGCGCCAAGGTTAATTTGAAGCAAGAAAAAGGTAATGGCATCCCCGCAGACCCGGAGCTGGTCGACAGAAGCGCTATAAGACACTTGACTCTTGTGAGATCTACACATACCAGTCCGTGCACAGAGCCGCATTCAAGGCGTAACATCTATGAAGGATACTCTCTGATGCATATACAAATGTCTTATCTGACGGATTTAGCCTTCCCAAATGTCGGCGACGAACAAAGTATCTGCAGCGAACATGGTTGCCGTCCACGTAGTACTCTAATCATTTGAAGTGGTTCCATGGACGAAAGACGAGCTTAGATCTCTTGATATCAGGCCTCAAAAGGTTAATTAGAGGTTGAGAATCTTGATTGTCTTCACAACAGAATTATTTTGGGTACAGCACATATAGTCGCAAATAGACGAGACCCTCTTCTCAAAATGATCAGACAGCACGATGAAGTGGGAAAAGGAGCGTTTCTGTACGAAACTTGACTTAAAAACTTGAAAACTTCCGCGAACAGCTCCTTGACTATATGATGCACGGCATCTTCCACAAAAATGTTAATGATCAGTCGATGTCGTATGAGCTAACGTTTTCTTCCCTCAAACCACCCGGATTGAAGTCGGGCACGTATTGTTTTACTTTGGGGTATCAAGAGGGTATTATTTCCACTTTAGCATACCGTCGCCACATTTTGAGCCAAGGCATTCCCGATGATAGTTGCAGAGCGTCTCATGCACACCCCGAGCACCTAGGACACATACCATCTAGTTGTCCAACTCACGTGGGAGCAACGCACATCCAAAGGCACAATGCTGCACTAAGTGTGCTTTATTATCATCTCTGTCACTCTTATGGCGTTCGCCTTAATACCGCTCAGCTAAACGCTCTTAGGGAAATAGAATCAATTCTTGAAAATAAGAAGTACCAAGTATACTTGAATTCCATATTCTTGACAATATGGTTTCTGTCAGACACTCAAGGCCTGACATAGTTCTCCTTGACTTCGAGAAACATACCATGGTCGTTATCAAGTTTTCGACACCATCCGAAAAGAACATCACAGCCAAGAAAAATGAAAAGAAAGAGAGATATAAAGACCTCATAAGGAAGTTGCGCTGGTTATACCCGGAATATTTCGTTAAGCTAGTCGTCCTGATCATCAGTGCTCTCGGAGGTGCGAAGCTTTCACTAGATAATAGCCTAAAAAGTAGCCCTGCGGTTCAACGAAATACTAAGATGCTTTTGGAAAAAATGCAGAGAGTGGTCTTCTATGGGTCGCTTCATGTCTCCAGGGTGCACGAGACCTTTGCCGTAACATCGTATAGAGTCCACTGCAGACAGTAACCATCTATCTCACGGTCGTGAGACGTGGTTACAGCTGAAATGTTACCACGATTACGCCAGAATCAGGAGCAATTGTATAAAATAACACCCGCTCCCGGTGAAATTCGGCGGTTTTTCTTATCACAAACTTTTAACAATATATATAGGCTATATATTCCTCAGGCTGCGGATAGAAGGTCTCTGTACCAAGAGTTTATACCGAATATGGTTACAATAATTAATAAGCAGTCGCGTACAATTGTCCAGGGATGGTCCGGAAGGCATAACCCCCAAGCGGAGGCTTAACAGCCGTGCGGAAAGCTGAATGGCACCTGAGTGAGTTGTCTTAAACGGCGACTCTGGGATACCGGGCGACCTCTTAGAGTATGCAACCTTATCCTTGCATGCGTGGCTGTACAAGGGTGAAGGAACCCTTTTCCTAGCTGCTCGTGGGAATAACAATGACACCAACAAAACACCAAAAAGTTGTAGATGCGTTTTAAAACGATCCAAGGCGCAGAACACCCAAAAAAAAGGTATGCAAACAGTGCCAATCACCCTGGAGTTCGGGGTGCTGAAAATAATCAAGATGGAAACACGACGACGAACCCGTGCAGCGCTCATATTGAGTGGATGAATCAACTTAAGTATTACTTGCTAGCCTACTACTATGTCAGCATCATCCTTGTTTACGAAGGCTATATCCCTGTTTACGGAGGCTATACAAGGTCCCGAAAACACTTGAGTTGAGAGAAGATACTGATATTATCATTCGATTCATGGAGTTTTACGACAATCTCATAGCTTCTGAAAAGGAATGTCCAATTATCACTGCCGAAGAAGTGAAAAAATCACTTAGGAACACAAAGAAATTTTCCGCTGCAGGACCAGATGGTATCAAGAACTTCTGATGGATGAAGTTTACTTCTACACACCAACATCATAGTGCTGGATGCACTACGCTCCTACCGAAGAAAGGCGACTTGCCCAGTCCAGGGAATTGAAGGCCAATAACATCTTCGAACATGCTATATGAGATCTTTGTAGCTATCCTAAGCCACAGGATTTTTCGAAGAATTGAGCCTGTGTGGAGTGCTATTGTAAAGACGCAGCGGCTCAACAGCGCGCCGTGTCGATGGCGTCGATTGACTACCGAAAAGCTTTCGATTCAACCTCTCATAGACTTATCATCTGTCTGTTAGAAAGCTTGAAGGTTTATCCATACATAGTGAGTTACATAGAGAGATTGACGCCCCAGAGGGGCGTCTTTAAGGGTGATAACTTGAGCCCTCCGCTCTTTTGCATCACACTTCTGCCCCTATCTCTCGCACTACGCAATTCTCCTGGGAACCTCTGCGGCGACACTCATCATCGCGAGCATAAGGTCACTCATGTATTTTATCTGAATGACCTGAAAATCTATGCCTCTGGTAAAAGCAAATTTCAAACTGCTATGAATATTCTCGAAAAGTACACAGAAGAGATTGGGATGGAGAGATTGGGATGGTCAGGAAACAAGAAAAGATTGGCGATGGAGCGTTCCTTTACAAAGCCGCGGAGCAGGCGGCCGAGACTCTTGGCCTGAATTTCAACATCAGAAGTGAGGCAAGGTCCATCACTCCATCTACTATCGGCGAGAAAATTCGAGTCCTCTGACTTTGACGTTAAAAAAGTAAGTGAAGAAAAAATGGTAGTTCAATGAATGAAGGATCATTTTAAAGTTCAAAATGTTGTACGTTAATAAGCCTGAAACGAATATGCCGAAAAATTTTTTATAGCTTACAGACCCAAAAATCTGTTAAAAAGTAGGGAAATTTGACAGCTTTTAAAGACAGTGAACTTTGGAACATAGATTTTTATTGAAAAAATAATAAGAAAAATCTAAAAAAATTCATGGTGGTACCTTAAACAGTTGTAAACAAATCGCCGTCGAAAATTTTGCAGAATATAACAAATTGTTCGTTTTTTGTACATAAATATACAACTGTACTATCTCCAGTTCTAATGAA
>CAKNXH010051882.1:6780-41257 GCA_932178445.1 Andricus quercusramuli | reverse complement strand
ACGGCGGCGGCAGGCACGGGAACGGCGGCGACGAGTGCTGGAACGACCGCGGCTTCACGAGCCTCGGCTGCGCGACGTAGTTGCCGCTCACGGGCGGCGGGACATCCGCGGGGACGTTTCCTACCTCCTCTCGGCATAGAAATGGCTGGAAAATACCTGACCGACACGATTCTCTTTAGTATTTTTGAGAATTAAAATCCAAAGCTCCATTGACACGATTCCGGCGTATAAGGCTCAGACCAGAAGGGCCTGATCTTCTAATTCAAGGTGTGAGTGTGTGTGTCCGTGTTCCCGACGTACGTGGCTTGGCCAAACGGCCTGGCCCCCAAACTCGGTATGTAAGTCTATGTGTGTGTCCCTGACGTACGGGGCTTGACCAAACGGCCTGACCGCCAAACTCAGGGTGTAAGTGTATGTGAGTGAGTCCCCGATGTACGTGGCTTGACCAAACGGCCTGGCCATCAAACTCAGGGTGTAAGTGTATGTGTGTGAGTTCCCGATGTACGTGGCTTGACCAAACGGCTTGGCCGCTAAACTCAGGGTGTAAGTGGATGTGTGTGTTTATAATTCTGGTGAGTGTACAAATATAGTGTGTGTATGAAATTTTAATTCGATGGTATAAAATAGAAAAAAAAAATATATATATATCGATGTGAGGATGGATCGAGAGCAGAGTATATCAAAAGAAGAAAAAGTATAGTGATGAGGAAGGATGGTTGGAAGGAAGCGTGGTGTGCAACTTACTGCGAAGGTGAAATAACCAAGTGACGCCTGTCACTTGAGAAAACTCAACACTGAATGTAACTTTAAGTACTGATGCTTTATTCAGAGAGAGCAGAGCCGATGCTGCTTCTCTCCTAGACTGCTGACTCGTAACTGACTTGCGTTACGCTACACTGCGCTCTCGGTGATGGCCGGTCCGAGCTCTCGGGGCAGGGAAGAGAGTGGGCTTTGCAGCCTTCCGATTGGCTGGTGACTCTGAAACTGGAGTCGCAGAGAACGTGGTGGGGAAGCCGCCTCGTTCTCACCCACCGACTTCCGCGCGCCGAGTCTCGAATCCGGTAGCCATTTTACATTTCAAACATATTAATTAATATTTATAATAACGCTTTAAAAATAGTAAAAATTATTTAAGGAAGGAAATTCAAATTTAGAAAATTCGGACTTATAATCTAGTTTCGTATTCTCAACTAATATTAGGATTAATATCATTATATTAATGTTATTTTAGGAAAACGAAAAACACATTAATTTGCTAATTTACCGAAAGTGAATTTGAAAATAATAAAATGCAAAACTTAAAATGTACAAGCTGAAAAGTAAACAAAATACTTGAATCCTAAATCCTAAATAAAAATTATTCATCCAAACCGAAATCCTATTCTAGCTATTAAATAAATATATAAAAATATTAATAACCTATAAATGAAATATAAAGTTTAGTACCTAAAAATAATAATAATCAATTTCCGGAAATGTATAATTAATCTAAATATCTAAGGAAAAGCCGTCCCGGTTTGTTCTCTACTGAGAATTTGTTACTTTATGTATTGAAGTTAATATAACCATGCCGCATTCTCGTTTGGTCAATACCCTTCTATTATAAATATATATTTTAAACCTAATTTAAAAATCAAAACAGGACGAAACGTCTTTCGAGCTGTTTTTATTTTCGTGGGGGAAAAAAACGTATCCGCCGGTTGAGCTCACTGGCTATCGAGAGTTGAGATTCAGGAAATGAAAGGATGAAAACAGAGAAGAGGACAGAGGAATGCGCGCGTAGGTTGAAAGAAGATAGTGACTCTGGCCAGCCGGTGGTCGCGTGTCGGCTACGTGCCTTTTGGGCACTTTGGGACCGTGGCGAGAAAAGAAAGCGGCGGTGACGGGTGTGAGTCATTGAAGGGGGTTAGCAAGCTCGTCGCGTCAACAACTTGAGAACGGCAATTTGTCACGTAGACAGATTGGCGTCTCTCAGCGGTTCTCTATCGGAGTATGGGTCCGTAACAGCATAAGGAAAAGCATTTGTTCCTTTTTTGTTTGAGGTTTCTGTTCCACGACCAGCGGTGATATAAGGAATTTCATTTGGTGAGCTGTATCGCTTTATTTATTTATTTGTACTGATGCCTTTTTTCATATAACACTGAATATTTTGTTTCACTTAAATCAAATATATTGTATCTTATTTGCGAATTTTTGACTCAAGAAAATCTTTTACTTTGGCTTCACTAAACCCCTTGTCTTGCGTAATTGAGATTTTCAGGACAAAAATTCTCAAACCGAGAATAGGGGTAGAGACCCACATCATAAGGAGACTCTCGTCTTTTCAGTTCCGGGGAGCCTCCCCCCTTCCCCCCGTGTCAGTAATTACAAAATAAATTCATACTAGTAACTTTTGTTACTAGGCAGCATGATCTTATTTTTATTATTATTCGTACGTGACAAACTGATGGTGGCAGCGGTGGAGCCTACCCCTGCTGTTGTCCCCACTCAGCTGCGCTACTGGTAACTTTTGCTACCAGGTAGCTATAAACAAACTTTTTAAATTCAAAATTTTACGTGTGATTGATCATTTTCAATTATGGTAGCAATGCCGTAATGCAAATGGTCAAATAAACCTTTGAAAATGAAGTACTTCCAGGTTAAATCAAAAACCCAGGCACTGACTTGCCAGGGCACCTCGCATTAACTTGCTCGGTATTTTTAACTTGGCAGTTTTTCCACTTGTTAGTGGAAATACTGGAACTTATCTCGAGGGTTCTTTTGATTATTTCCTTAAATGGGAATGGCGTTTCTTAAGCGTACGCCCAAGAATAAGGCTTGAACCTTATGCTCACGCCTTAACCGGCTAGAGTGCCACCAGATTAAACCAAAAGCCCGGGCATTAACTTGCCAGGGGACCTCGCATTAACTTGCTCGGTATTTTTAATTTGGCTGCATTGCATTTGATTCAAGAATTATTTTTGTACGGGACATCCATCAATCCCAATTATGGTACGGAATGGAATTGTCTAATCTTCCGGGCAGCAGTAATGCTAAGAATAAGACAAGACACCGCTCAGGGATAAAGTTACGAGAAAAACAAACTAAAAACCCTGTCGTGGTAAATACTGAAGTCCGTGAATCTGCACCCAAACCGGTAGTATTTGTAGCCCCCAAGTTCCCAAGGGAAATTCTCGAGCTTCAGGAATTCGGGACCCAAAAATTAAGTAGTCACAACGAGTTTTCGTCCGTTTTTGAAAATCTGTTAAACCAGGCAGAAGCCAGAATCAAGCTCTCAAAGAAAATTCAGCAAAAGAGTACTGTGAACCTCCCTGGCACCGCTAAGAGCCAATAAACCTCTGTGTAAGATTCGCATGGAATTTTCGAGTCTAGAATTCCCAAAATATTGAAATAAGATTTAATAGGAAAATTGGGCCTGAAATAAAAGGGAGTAACTTGAGTATAACTAAGGTTAAGATGCTTTATCTTAAAGCGTGCATGGACCAGAAAAGAGACTACTGAGATTTCAGCGGGATTCTACTCCTTTTTATTTATTCAAAATTTCGTACTCTTAATAAAAAGGTTACGTTTTATTTAACTGTGGCTCACCTTCTTAAGAAAAGTGGTGACGTCAAGTGTAATTGAAATTTTCTTTTTCAATTTCGGCTCGGGAAGCCTTTAGCTCTGTGAGAAGTACGTCGAAGCAACTGGCTCTGTTGCTCACGTTGAGATTTAGGCCAACTACTACTCCTTCTCGGATAAGAAATACAAGAAAGACCAGATTAAAATAGTTCTATTTTAATCTGTACTTTCCTACAAATTCGCCCGCTCTTGACTTAGAGGAATGCCTCCTCTTCGCCCGTTGTAGCGTCCGAAATTTCTGACTCCGTGACTTAGAATCAAGAAGCCTCAGTTGATAGGTACGACCTTTCTGTAAGTTGTTAAATATTAAACAAGACATTCCTCTTTCTAGTCTGAGTGTTACGAATTAGTTTGAGTTAGTGATGTGGAACTCGACTATGGTTACTTCCTTAAAAGGGAAAATAGTGCCACGATGTCTTAATTGAATTATATTCAATTCTGACTTAGTAAGCCTCTAGCTCTGTGAAAAGTATGTTGAAGCCACTGGCTTCGACTCTGGGCTCTGGACTCTGGACCTAGAGGAACACTTTCTCTTCGCCCGTCGAAGCATCCGAAGTTCCTAGTTTTGTGTAAAAGCCGCAAGTAACCTTCCTAGATAATCACCCTTACTCGTCAATTATTAGTGAGGACTCGGATTGAAATTTGAATGCTTGGCATAATACCACATGAATCACTGCAGGGGTGCAGGCACCTCGACTCGACCTTGTAAAAGAGGAAGGAGGTCTCCCCCGTTCAAAGGACGGTTCCTATATGCGTAGTTCAGCCAATTAAGCGACCTGAAAACCCCATGCCCGAAGTTGCGCCCGCGATTCCGAGAGGAAAACCACCCTGAACGCGAAGTAATAATCCCCACGGTAGAACTTGTAGATAGCGACTTTTTTGACGAAAATAACGTGATCCTAGGATCGTACGATGGAACCCTACGATAAGAAATACGTTGACCTTGGGAAGGCAGGAAAAAATTCTGGCGTGGCGCCTTCGCCATCCTTGTCCTACGAACCCAAGAAAAAAAATTCATTTATTATTCCAAAAAGTTCTGATGTGGCGCCTGTTGTAAAGTCAATGATTCCATTCATAAACGAGATCACGTGCCCAGCCGAAAGGCGACTGCTTCCTACGATTCAGTTGTGCGGCGATGATTTCAATACGGGAATCGCGGAACTGATCTTTAGTTGGAATACAAACGGTAACTACATCGACGTAGGTGTATTGAATTCCTCTTATTACCCGATTCCCGAATGCGAAGTTACGTTCGGTAACATCACCTAGACGATAATAGGAGAGTTAGGCGTGGAGATCTCAGAAGCGAACTTCCACTTTTACGTCATTTCGGACGCAACGCCGATAGAAGGAGCTCAAATAAAAGGGATTGCAGGATTAAAAGTAATAGAAAACCTGTGTCAACTGCATGTTTACCCCATGTTCTAAAAAGTAAGGTCGTGGAGTCAAGCTTATAAGGGAAATCACCCCTATTCGAAGATGACCAATGGCCCCTTATGTGGCAGATACGGACCCCGATTTTCACCCACCCTTATCGACTTATGTCGAGCTAGTTTCTCAGGAAGTCCCAGGAGTAGCACGATTAAGCTGTACAAATAATACCGCCCTTAATTACATTCGGGAAAGTTGTGTGATAATTCCATACGTCGACCTCCCAGAATTTTATATCGCCTATGGTGACCTGGTGCTAACAATTAAAGGAATCGTAGAACTATCAATCGAAGGACTAAGCTTCCCCTTTCACGTAATCTCTGATAACACTCATTTAGGGTCCGGGCAATTCCAAGGGATTGCAGGATTAGTGTTAGTACATCGATTCTTTACGGTATATGGAGTACCTTTACACTGAATAATTAGCTTGAATCACAGAAAATAAAACTCACTTTTGTCCGTCAACCCCTCCAAAAATTTTCATTGCCAAAATGTCTAACAACGGGGATGATAATGGAGAGCACTGTAGGGGTGTCCACCTCACGGAGTTAAACGGAGTTAATTCAAGCATCACCATCCCAAATCAAACTATGAATGTTGACACGGCTGAAGCAATGGCCACAGTACTGGAATGCATGACCCTGCAGCAGAGTACTCATCACATCCCGCAGTTCGATGGGAAGCCCCCTAATCGAAAGATTTTTTGCAGGGCATAACCAATGGCGCGGTTTATATTAACGAAGCCAATAAACCTGGGTTTATCAAGATAGTTCTAAGCAAACTCAACGGAATTACCCGAGATAGTGTTAGGGATAAGCGTTTTAATAAAGCGAACGCCTTATTCGCCCACCTAAAGAAACGGTTCGCCCCCACAAAAAAATACCAATGGTACTTCGAGAACATAGTGAATCTCCGTATGCGTCAAAATGAGTCAGTAAGGGATCACTACGATAGGGTTCAAGGTCTATTAAGTGGGGCTAAGCATGCGGTCGAAGAAAAGTACACGAACATAATGGGTCTAGTGACAGACGTCGCACTCAACGCATTTGTCGAGGGCCTCCCAGACGAAATGTCTACCTTAGTGTATACGTGGAACGCCAAAGATCTTGTTGAAGCTCTCGACCACGCCTTACATATTGAAGAATGGCAGAAAAAACTGGAGAGAGCTAAGAACCACCTTTCTGCCTACCCTATTTCTCGGCCAAAAGAAAATGTCAACGAACGGTCAAGTTCACCTAGTCCTTACTCAAGACAGATGGAAAGGAAAGATAACAGGGAGGCGCAGGATGCAACAAGAACTGGCTCTAGCTCGAGCACTGGTCCGTCGAATTATCCACAACCAGCCCCTGCTAAGTACGCAGCTCCATATGTTCCTTACCTCTCTCAATATCCTTATCCCTATCAGCCACAGTACCCTCCGAATCTTCCCTATCAATATCCTTATCATCCACCTTTTTCTGTACCTTCTTTCCCTCAGGAGTACCCAACCGACAATGCCGTCGGAATCAACAATTCATGGCAAGGGTACGGAAGACCTCCAGGAAACATGACGCCCCCGAGGCCCGGTTCTCCAGGGGCACCAGGAGATTTAAACTTCCAGTCAGCTCGTCGCGCAGACGCAGCAACGAGCCCATCGGATACACAAGAGCGTCCAACGAAACATGTACACTTTGAAAAGAAAACCATCGGGTCCTACCAGCAGGAACCAAAGTAGGTGGTTCCCCTGTTGTTGCCTTGACAGCGCCTGAATTCAGAAACCTGCGATCTAGCCTTCTCGTGGATCCAGGTTCGGATGTTAATCTCATGAAGATACGGGCCTTACACCGCGAATTAGAATATGAACCCGGCAAGGGGTCCTACTAACAGGAATGACCTTAGATCCTGTGGAGACAATTGGAACGCTGTGACTGACGCCTCAGATTATGCCGTCGGGGCGATGCTCACTCAAGAAAGTGAAGGTATTGACTTGCCTGTTGCATACTTCTCTAAGGTTATAAACGGGTATGAAAAGAATTACGACAAGGAAGAAAAGGCATGTTTTGCAATCCTCCAGGCCTTGGAGAATTTCCGACCATATTTGAGCACCTCAGAGCAAAAGAAAGACTACGCAGAGTTGAGAGGAAAAGCGAGACAATTATCGTTGCGCTGTCTTGCTCTTCAGGCATTCTGCGTAAGAGTTTCTCTTTCTAACGGTACTTGTCTCTTTTTTCCTCACGGCTATGCGGAGTCTTTCTTTTGCTCTGACGTGCTCATTTATATGATCGAAAATTTATACTGTCTTACGACTACGAGCCGATTCATTGGATGAACTATATTGACAATCCGGGGGCTAGATTATTGCACTAGCGGCATAAATTTCGAAACTGCCAGTACAAATTTGAATATAAAAAGGGCAAACTAAATCGGGCCATTGAAACCCTGTCAGGGAACCCTGCGATAGACAAGGCGTTCACTGAGTCTTCTGACTTAGAAGATGATTCTGACACGCCCTCTAAACCCTCTGCTTTAGCAAAGGACATTGAAAAGCGTACAAAATCTATCAATGCAACAACTGATACACAAACTGTGAAGATACGCTAAAGCGAAGCCTAAAATCGCAAGAAAAACCATTTTCATACCAACAAAAACTAAGGCTCCAGCCACCCAACAACGACCGGCTCCTACCGGCGCGATCACTGGACCTCCTGGGAAACCTAGGAAACACGCTGTCTCTGAAGGCTCAGAAGCAACTTACGTACCTCAGAAGAAAGTCGATCTTTCGGAAATGAAAGCTCGATTGGTAAATGGCTAGTGAGGCGAAGAAATATCAGCACCGCTCCAACTAAGGACAATGAACATTCAAGCGAAAATTCAAGCGAGCTATCTTCGCGTGACGAGAGCAATGACCATTCCGACGCCCCGGTGTTTCGAAAAGCACATAGCGTACTACCAAACCTTGAGCCCCCTATGCCTGCTCCAATAAATTTCCGGGCGTTTTAATTTCCGTGTCGTCCCTTGCACTAAAAAAGCGTATCTTGGCAGCGAAAGAATTGTTTAAATCGTGTGGTTTTTCGGTGTCGCATGCTTAGGTGTGTGCTTGCATAGCTTAGTTCTATGAAGATTTTTGCATTTATCAATTTGTTACGTGTTTCTTCTTTTTCAGCTGCGGCGACGAGGAGGAAAACTACAAAGGTTTCCCTTTAAAAATTCCTCAGGGATATCTATTCCATGACATGTGCCATGGGCTACTGGACCCGCCTGACCTCTAAATTGACGGATCCGGTATTCCTACGTGACTGCAGGAGGCACGGGCGGAATCGAGAGTCACAACTCAGCGCATTTACGACTTTGTCTCAGCGCAATTCGCGCACGAACCCATGGATCCCGACGAACGCCCGTCTCCTTATGCGCCTAGTGTCCCTGCAGCTTGCTTGGGGTGAGTTTTCTTTTCTTACTTCGGTCTATTTTACTTCATTACTGCTTGATTTTATTCTAAATTGTTTTTCCTTTTGTTTGATCCAGCGCGAGCGTGCCGGGGTCCGTTAACTCTTTCTGCCTTTGTGGCCGATTTGTCGAGATGTTAGAAGATGTTGTCCGATGCAAATGTGGCACTTCGGTTTTCAGACGGAAGGGTGAGTTTTCTTGTTTCCTTTTATTTTCATAAGATATCACGTATATATACATACCCATACATGTACATATATATACATATGCATACATGTATGTCCGTGTTGATTCTGATATTGCCATTTTTTTTGTATTTCAGTTCCGAGACCGGTGTGGGCGCAAAGCCCAGACGATGAGCTCCAGGACCTGCTGGCGATGTAGTTCTGTCCTTTCTTCTTTTTTTTGTATCTTTTCTTTTATATGCAATTTTTATTATTTTTCTAACGTTTAGTATGTGCGTGTTTTTAAAATGTGAATATGTGTGTGAGTTTTAGACTGTTAATAAATTGAAATTTTAATTAAGAACTCACGTCAACGAAAACAGAACGCCTGGACATAAAACTAAAATTTTATTCTTTTCCTTTTTGTTGGTGTTCTGTTTCCATGTATCCGGAATACTTTATTTATCCCCTTTCTAGGTTTAAATTTATTTATTTGTTTATTTCAAAAAGTATTCATATATTTATATTTAATTAGTTTTTCTTATAAACGTTCATAATTCTTTACTGTTAGTTAAGGTTAGAAGGATGTAATTGTCTTTGAAAATGTTAATAAGAATAGAAGGAATGAAATCATATTTTCAGTTGAGTAATATTTCAAAAATAGTTGAAATTTGAAAGAAATCACAGTCCTCGAAAATGTAGCCAACACAAAACAAAATGAATTTTTAAATATTAATATAGCCAACGGCCATACCACGCTGAAGAAACCAGTTCTCGTTAGATCACGGAAGTTAAGCAGTGTTGGGCGAGGTTAGTACTTGGATGGGTAACCGTTCGGGAATACTACCAACTGCGTGCTGTTGGCCTGTTGTGGGTATGGTGAGCCCACACTTGTAGTTATTTACTACAAGAAACTATCCACCTAGAAGCACTACCCGAATCTGGTAGTGTCACGCCTACCCCGAAAGGGAAATGGCTTAATGGTATGCATAAATTTGAGGTTATGTAATTTTAAAAATAAATATTAATATTTGAGCTAAAATATTAATTAAAATTGTAAAATAATCAGCCTTTTCATTCAAAATATATATTTTTATCTTTTTAGTGCGTCAGAGACAAAGTGACGTCTTACCATAGTTTTTGTTGTATTATGTGGACTGGTAATGTGTCACCTTGTCTGAGACGTCACTCTGCTCACCCAATGGGTCTTTTGTGCCTCAGTAGCCATCGAGTACCATGGCTCAGTGGCTAGCCGCTGGATTCGTGCGTTCTAGATCGCGGGTTCATGGCCTAGTGATTGCGCGAAATTTCATTTTATTTTACTATTTTTTTGTAAATTTTTTGATAATGCGGTTTCAGCCGATGAAAACTATCTTTCTTTTTGTTAACATTATTTTTAGTTTGTTTGTCCGTATAAATTTTTAATTACGGTGCAAGCCAAACTGCAAATGGTAAACGTATCGTTCTCAAGCTGGTATTACCATGAGCATGCGTGATTTCTGTCGTACCGACCTCCAATACGCATGTTTTCTTATTCTATGGTATAAAGACGTTTTCAGCCAAAATTTTGCTGTAAAATTTTATTTGAATGCATATTGAATTTCGGTTCGACCTTTACTGTTAATATCTATTCCGAAATACTTCAATTTAAGATAGGTTTTCCTTGTCTCATGAAGCAATTCAAAATATTCATCTTAATTTTATCTACTTATGATAATTCTTTATGTTGACATACCCTCAGTGTTGTGCCCTACTCGTGCCTGTTCCTATAGATGGGGCGTCATGCTCTTCTTCCGTTCTCTCCTCGGCGGTAGTCCATTGCTGCTTATCGTAGTCGGATTGTATTCCATACGTGAGTCGCCAATAATGGAATGATGACCTCATCAATTGTAGTCGTAGTATAATTCTCCTTCTTGGTCGTTCACTCGCCATCTTGTAGGTGCGTTGCTATCTTGTAGCGGGCGTTTCATTAGCTGTGCGGGAGGGTTCTCATTGTTCTTGGTTTATGTTTCGCACGTTGAAGCGGCCATCATGGCCTGTGACGTAGTGCCTGACATCCACTGCCTATTTCCACTGTGCGGTTGGGAACCTGCTAGTGGGGAATGGGTGTGTGTTGTCAGCCAGATTTGAAGCTTTCCTTCCAACTGACGAAAATAAAGGCAGTTAGCTTTAGGTAGTTATCGAATTTATGTTGCGAAATGAAATTTTAAATTTTTGGAAAGATTTCAATGGCTTTCTTTGTCCTCCCTCCTTAAAATCTTTATCGTCCTCGAAGAAAAGTTGAAGTGGGTGGTAAAAAGGGGCTGAATAATGACCTCTTTTTAAAGTTACTCGAACACTGGTTGGTTTTCGATTTCTTCCAAAGGTTGCCCATAGCTGAATTCTTTCCAAGTTTTTATTGTTTGTATTTGCAATTCATTTTCTTCTATTCGTGAGTTTTTTGGGAAGTTAAATATTATATCAGATATGTTAGAGATCTTTAATGAGAATTCTGGGCTATATATATATATATATATATATTCGGTTTCGGTTTCGATTCCTTTGGAATAGAACCGAAGGGCTTATGACAAAGCCACCGAATGCGTCCTCGGGTTGCGGATAGAGGGTCCCCGTACCAAGGGTTTCTGCTGAATACGGTTACAATAATTAAGAAGCAGTCGCGGACAATTGTCCAGGGATGGTCCCGAAGGAACAACCCCTAAACGAAGGTGTAAGAACCGTGCCGAAAGCTGCATGGCACCTGAGTGACGGATTAACTTAAGAATGACGTGCTAGACTGCTACGATGCCAGCATTATCCCTGTTCGCGGAGGCTTTATGGCGCGTATGCATACTCCGTGGTGCCAGAAACACCCAGAGCTTCAGCACGTTTCGCATCAGTCTTTGCGAAATCAAGCCGACTACCTCCGGAAAAATGGATATGTACGCGGAGCGCTTCCTAAACCGCTGCTTGAACAAGCTGCAGACGAAGATGAAACGACATTAAGACTAACCGCAGAAAGCAGGCACCTTCTGTAAGATGATCGCAATTTCAGTACAAGGAGGAACATCAACATGCAAGTTCCTCTTAAGCCCCAAGATCTGGCTGAAATGGATGCCTCCCTTCTTGGAGATATCTCGCAAGAGTCCGACTTCTGGACCATCAATTTCTCAGTTTATGGTGCTGCGAGAGCTTTGGCTGATTCAAATAGAAGTCTGAAACCGACGATGGATCAAAAGACAAGAAGACGCTTGCATCAACTGAACAAGAAAATTGGATGGGCAAGACAGAATGCGTCCCATGTTCAATGTGTGTTTGACTACATAAAATCTGGTAGACCGTTCACGGAAAGGGTTCGAAAGTTCGCCCAAGACCTAAGGACCTTGAATCACACGCTAAACAAGTCATGCATATGCATAATAGCTTGCATATCAATTCGTCAGTTCAGCGATTATACATTTCACGCCGTCAAGGCGGACGCGGACTTCTGAATCTCCAGTGTCTTCATAACCGAATTGTTTTAAGTACAGCTTACATCGTTGCGAATGGCAGAGATCCTCTCCTAAAGATGGTCAGAAACCACGAGATGATTGGCGAAGGAGCGTTCCTTTACAAAGCCGCGGAGCAAGCTGCCGAGACCCTTGGCCTGAATTTTAACATCAGAAGTGAGGAAAGTGCATTACTCCATCTAGATGCTTCACGTCGAAAAGCCGAAGTAAAGAAAGCAGAGGTTGGAAAATTTCACCAAGAGCTACTCGACAAGCAAGTGCACGGAAACTTTCACAGAAATGTAGAAAAACAGTCCTTGTCGAAGGAGCAAGCTTTTGCTTTCCTGAAATCATCAGGGCTCAATTCAGGTACAGAGGGCTTTATTTTCGCATGCCAGGACGGTGTAAACTTCACTTTAGCATACCGCGCCCGCATTTTATGTCAAGAAGTTCCCAATGATAGGTGCAGAGCGTGTCATGCGCACGCTGAGTACCTAGAACACATACTATAGGGGTGTCCGACCCACGCAGGAACAACGTATATCTATAGACATAATGCGGCCCTAAGAGTACTTTATTACCACCTTTGTCGCTCTTACGGTGTTGGTCGCGACCCTGCCCTGCCGAGAAGTACCAGATTTTCTGGAACTACGATTTTCGGGCAGCAGTCTCCGTTGCACACTCGAGTACCTCTGTACCTGAATTGAGCCCTGATTATTTGAGGAAAGCAAAAGTTTGCTCCTTCGACAAGGTCTGTTTTTCTACATTTCTGTAAAAGTTTCCGTGCATATGCTTGTCGAGTAGCTCTTGGTGAAATTTTCCAAACTCTGCTTTCTTTACTGCGGCTCTTAGACGTGAAGCATCCAGATGGATTAATGCACTTTCCTCACTTCTGATGTTAAAATTCAGGCTAAGGGTCTCTGCCGCTTGCTCCGCAGCTTTGTGAAGGAAAGCTCCTTCGCTAATCATCTCGTGATTACTGACCATCTGTAGGAGCGGATCTCTGCCATTAGCAACGATGTAAGCTGTACTCAGAACAATTCGGTTATGAAGACACTGGAGATTCAGAAGTCCGCGTCCGCCTTGACGGCGTGAAATGTATAATCGCGTAACTGAAGAATTGAAATTCAAGCTTTTATGCATATGCATGATCTCACGTGTGGTGACATCAAAGGCCTTAAGCTCGTCCTTCGCAAATTGAACCAACCCAAACGAGTAGAGTAGAACCGGGACGGCATGCATGTTAGTCGCAGATACCTTGTCCAACGCCGACAGATTGGACGTAATCTTCCCTTTCTTCAGATGAATTTTGGCACACTTGTCCAAACCAAAGTCCATTCCAATCTCTCCTGTGTAATTCTTGACGATATTCATAGCAGATTGAAGTTTGCTTTTACCAGAGGCATAGATCTTCAGGTCATCCATATAAAATACATGAGTGACCTTATGCTCACCCTGATTAGTGTCGCCACAGAGGTATCCAGGAGAATTTCGTAGTGCGAGAGATAGAGGCAGAAGTGTGATGCAAAAAAGGAAAGGGCTCATGGTATCACCTTGAAAGATGCCCCTCTGGAAGGTGACGTTGTTCGTTATCAGACGATAATTTCTAGATGAGATAGTAAATCTAGTTTTTCAAAGAGGCATTAATCTCTCTATGCATCTCACTATGTGGTAATGTACCTTCAAGCTTTCTAACAGGCAGATGATAAGTTTATGAGAGGTTGAATCGAAAGCTTTCCGGTAGTCAATCCAGGCCATTGGCAGGACGCGCTGATGGTCTGTAGCGTCTCTACAGACACACCTGTCAATCAGCAGGTTCTCTCGACAGCCTACTACACCTTTTTTCGAGCTACGTTGTTCGTACCTCTCTCGCCATAGAGGCTCAATTCGTCGAACAATCCCGTTGTTTAGGACAGCTGTGAAGATCTTATACAGTGTGTTCAAACAAGTTATTGGCCT
Source organism: Andricus quercusramuli (assembly GCA_932178445.1). Lineage (NCBI taxonomy): Eukaryota > Metazoa > Arthropoda > Insecta > Hymenoptera > Cynipidae > Andricus > Andricus quercusramuli. Next base: position 27,192 of record CAKNXH010051882.1, on the reverse strand, counting down.
GTAATTCCCTGGGTTGGACAAATTGCCTTTTTCCGGCACGAGTATAGTGCATCCTAACACCAGCCACTGCTGAATGGGCGTCTCCGACTTTAAATATGAGGTGAATATGCTACCAGATGTTATGTAGTCCATCACACATTAAACACGGGATGCATTCTGTCTTGCCTACCCTATTTTAATAATAGATTTAATACTTTCACGATGATTCATTATAATAAATTCAAATTAAAAATTTAGAAGTTAACATTTAAAGATTTTTCGGGTTTCAATCGTGTGCGAATCTATGAATGTTGCCGACGTTTCGTGAACATTGCAGTTCACTTCTTCAGGGCTGACCTGAAACTGAAGTTTCAGGTTATGTTCTTCCTATATATGTATTTTCTACGATGCCTGTGATTGGCCAGAGCGCCCCATGGTGGGGACAGGTTGGACTTGATTGGCCAATCAAGTCTTTTTTAACAAACCCGGGAGGACGGAAAGCCAAATCGGATTGGTATTATATCCATTGTCCCTAATGATGTTATTAGGGTGTTTCAAGATTTCGATTGCTTCTCTATGTTTTCTTGGAAATTTATTGTACGTTTTGGCGATGACGGTTGTTTTGTCAAATAAAATACTATGTCCTGTTTCGATATGATGCTCAGCTACTGCTGATTGTGTGAAATGTTTTAGCCTAACTTTACTCTCATGTTCCTTTACACGTTGACTTACCGCCCTCCCGGTTTCTCCAAAAAGACTTTGCCACAAGAACAAGGGATTTGATATACTCCTGGATCACTGAAATGTTCCTTTTTATCTTTAGGGATGTTTAGAAGTTGTTCCAAAAATTCACAAAAACAACATCCCACTCAGATCGATCGTCAGCGCAATAAACTCTCCAACTTACAACCTAGCACGCTTTCTCGCCAAAAAACTTAAGCCTTTCACAGGAAACTCTCTCACACACATCCAAAACTCTTTTGACTTCATCAGAAAAATACAACAGATTCACATTCAACCCCAAGACATCCTAGTAAGTTTCGACATAGTATCTCTCTTTACAAAAGTACCAATCTCTGATACAATCGATATTATTAAATCCTTTACAAACTTCCCCTCCAATCTCACACCTTTAATAGAACATTGTCTCACTAATACCTATTTCTCTTTCAATAACCAATTCTACGAACAAACCTCAGGAGCAGCAATGGGATCTCCAATCTCACCTGTAATAGCCAACATTTTTATGGAAAATTTAGAAACTAAAATCTTAAACAAATCCAAGCTTAAACCGGAATTTTGGTGCCGTTACGTTGACGACACTTTTGTCATCTGGAGACATGGACTAGACGAACTAAACAAATTTTTCGATTTCATCAATCAAATACACCCTGATATCCAGTTCACTATGGAAATTGAACAGAACGGAAAATTACCCTTCTTAGACGTACTTGTTTATAAAAGATCCGATAACACATTAGGACATGAAGTTTACAGAAAACCCACGCATACAAACAGATACCTGCATGCCTTCTCCCACCACCACCGATCTCAAAAGCAATCGGTCATCAATTCCCTTGTATACAGAGCTGTCTCCATAACAAATAAAGATAACTTACAAAAGGAATTACAAAATGTTGAACAAATCCTAATACAAAACGATTACATAAACAAACAAATTAATAAGGCAATAGGAAATACACTCAAGAAAACAAGTCAACACAACCTACTAAAGAAAGAGAGAGAAAAACAACCACCATCCTACCTTACATTCAAGGTATGACGGAACAAATAGGAAGAATTCTCAACAAACACAACTATCAAACTATATTCAAACCACCTGCAAAAATAGGACAACTTCTAAACAACCCTAAAGATAAAAAGGAACCTTTCAGTGATCCAGGAGTATATCAAATCCCTTGTTCTTGTGGTAAAGTCTATATTGGAGAAACCGGGAGGGCGGTAAGTCAACGTGTAAAGGAACATGAGAGTAAAGTTAGGCTAAAAAATTTCACACAATCAGCAGTAGCTGAGCATCATATCGAAACAGGACATAGTATTTTATTTGACAAAACAACCGTCATCGCCAAAACGTACAATAAATTTCCAAGAAAACATAGAGAAGCAATTGAAATCTTGAAACACCCTAATAACATCAATAGGGACAATGGATATAATACCAATCCGATTTGGCTTTCTGTCCTCCCGGGTTTGTTAAAAAAGACTTGATTGGCCAATCAAGTCCAAACTATCCCCACCATGGGGCGCTCTGGCCAATCACAGGCATCGTAGAGAATACATATATAAGAAGAACATAACCTGAAACTTCAGTTTCAGGTCAGCCCTGAAGAAGTGAACTGCAATGTTCACGAAACGTCGGCAACATTCATAGTTTCGCACACGATTGAAACCCGAAAAATCTTTAAATTCTATCCAATTTTCTTGTTCAGTTAATGCAAGCGTCTTTTGGTCATTTGATCCATCGTCGGTTTTAGCCTTCGATTTGAATCAGCCAAAGTTCTCGCAGCACCATAAACTGAGCAATTGATGGTCCAGAGGTCGGACTCTTGCGAGATATCTCCACAAAGGGAGGCATCCATTGCGGCCAGATCTTGGGGCTTAAGAGGAACTTGCATGTTGATGTTCCTCCTTGTACTGAAATTGCAATCATCTTTCAGAAGGTGCCTGCTTTCTGCGGTTGGTCTTAATGTCGCTTCATCTTCGTCTGTAGCTTGATCAAACAGCGGATGGGAAAGCGCTCCGCGTACATATCCATTTTTCTGGAGGCAGTCGGCTTGATTTCGCAGACTGATTTAAAAAAACGTGCTGAAGCCCTGAGTGTTTCTGCCGCCACAGATTGTGCATACGCGCCATAAAGCCCCCGTGAACAGGGATAATGCTGGCATCGTAGCATTCTAGCACGTCATTCTTAAGTTGATTCGTCAACTCAATGTGGGCGTTTCGCCGGTTCCTCGTCATGTTTCCACCTAAATTATTTTCAGCATCCCAAACTCTAGGATGATCGGCTCTGCGCGTTCGATCGTTTTGAACCGCATCCACAACATTTTCGTGTGTTGGTGCTTTCATTGTTGTTCCCACAAGCAGCTAGGGAAAGGGTTCGTCCATCCTTGTAGAGCCCCGCGTGCAAGGATGAGGCTGATACTCTGAGAGGTCGCCCGGTATCCCAGGGTCACCGTTAAAGATACCTCACCCAGGTGCCATTCAGCTTTCCTGCACGGTTCTTACGCCTTCGCTTAGGGGTTATTCCTTCGGGACCATCCCTGGGCAATTGTCCGCGACTGCTTATTAATCATTGTAACCATATTCAGCAGATACCCTTGGCACAGGGACCCTCTATCCACAACCCGCGGACGCGTTCTGTGGCTTTGTCATAGGCCCCTCGGTGATAAATAAATTTCCGCGCTTTGTGTCCTCTACGACATACCTAATTATACATCTTCGGTCATGCGGCAACCCTTCCACTCTATGTATGCTGTATATGGGTTTGGTTAAATCTTATTCGGCGGTCAGCCTCTCTAGCGGTCGGTAACTCAAGAGCTATTTACAATTTGTCCACGTGTTTTTGGAGCCGCTTTCCATCTAGGGTTTCTAAGTTCGCGGTGTGCTTGCCTAATAAGTTTACTATTTTATAGGGGCCGTGGCTTTTGCTGTTTAAGTTATTACTCTTTTCTTCCCTTTTTACGTTTACACTATCTCCTATTTCTCCCGCGAAAGGTTTCACTTTTCGGTCATACAATTGTTTCGATCTCTGTTTAGCTTGAATTAAATTATTTGCAGCTAGGAAGTAAATTCCGATAATCTAATTATTAGTTCTTTTAGATACGATCCATAAGTTTCTAGTTTCTCACTAGAGGGAAATGAACTAGGTGTGCGTGCTATCTTTCCGAAAATTATTTCAAATGGTGTGAATTTAGTGGCTTCGTGAATTAATGTGTTATATGAGAACATAGCAAATGGTAATAATTCATCCCAATCATCATAATTATTAGTGTAGGATCGGATGTAATGGACTAACATCGCGTTACTTCGTTCTAAAGATCCGTTTGATTGCGGGCGGTATCCGGAAGTTGTTATTTGTCGGTTTCGAAATATTTTGGATAATTTTCTCAGCAGTGTAATTGTAAAAGTGCTTCCCAGATCTGTTAATATAGCTTTTGGCGCTCCGTATAGGCAAAATAGATCTTTGGCCAATGCATGGGCTATTGCTGTTGCTGTTATGTCTGGTATTGCTACGGCGACGCAATACTTGGATAAGTTATCTTTTATCGTGAGGATGTATCGATTTCTATCTGGGGTAGTCGGTAATGGCCCTACTGTGTCGAGAGATATCTTATCAAATGTGTCTATAGGGTTGTCTGTTGTTATCATGGGGACGTGGGTTTTTGCACGAATGATTTTTTGTTCTTGGTAAATTCCACATTTCCGGATAAATTCGGGGACTTGTTCTTTTATTCTTGGCCACATAAACTTTTCACGTATTCTTTTGTATGTTTTATTGACTCCTTTGTGTCCCCCAACCTTACTTTGATGGGTTTCTATCATTATTTGTTCGCGATTTTCTTCTGGAGATACGCTTACACTTCCATAACAAATTATGATTTCAATTTCAGTGTCGTTAAAGATGTCTCTAATCAGATCTATAATTTTACCTCTTGGCAGTACTTCCGTCAGATCTCCTTGGTTCGAGATTCTAAAGGATTTAGTGTTTTCTCGTCCTAATGCTACATATAAATTGTGTAATTCGATTCTTAAATTTTCTTCTCGCATTTCATCGAAATGGTTGTTTTTCCCTGCAGCTTGTTATTCTAGGCAGGATGTCTTTCTTGGGGTGTAGAGTATACACTTCTGGCAGGGCAGGTTGTATGCTAGTGATAGTCGTGGGCGTTTGGTTAGCCTCGGGTGGGTCTACTTCAAGCTCGGTGATAGACGGTTCTTGTGGGCTCATTTGCACACGTCGAGGCTTCTGCTTTTCATTTGTAGTTATTGGACTTTCTGGAATTTTTAAATCATCCCTCATTGATTTATGAAATGGTGTTGATAGGACTTGTGGCATCCCATAACCTGAAGAACGGTATATTGCTAAGATGTCGGGAGTAGAAGAGGATTCTGTCTCCGGTGCAAAAGTTACGCTCTTGCGTTGCCTGTTTTCAAGCAACATCTGCTTTCAGGGAGTATCTTCTTCCGTAGGAGAATCTGAGTTGTTGTTGCTCTCCCGGTTGCTAGGGTACCTCGTTCCAAGCTTCTTCAATTCAATTTCTGCCCAACTTACTACTGAGTCTATTCTCCGAGCTAGCTCAGTTTCGCTTTCAGGCTCCAGTCGGTTTCTCCTTCTGAGACTACAATGACCCCTAAATGAGGTCTTGTGTTTTCTTCGGCTTCCTTTTCTTTCGCCCAGTCCTTGTGAATTTGCAAGGATTCATTAAATTGAGAGAATGAATCTTGCAATTCTTTTCTAGTTACTTTTGTGCTATTAAGGTCATCTCTTTCTCCTAACTGTTCATCGTTCTGCTCTTCTTCTGATGAGCTATCCTCACTATCACTTTCTGGAGGACTCACAGTTATAATGGGCCCAGTCTGCTTTCCTTCTTCGGTCTTTTCTTCTTCATTTTCGTTTTCAAAAAATTCCGGACTGTGTATCGGACTGCTAAGCATTCTTTTTCGGTAGTAGAATGATTACATTCGGCTCCATTTAACACTTTGGAAAAATATGAAATAGGGATGTCTATTCCCTCTTTCCCCCGGCTCAGTACTGCGCCTACATTATAGCCAGAGGCATCTGTTGTTACAGTAAAAGGTTTTTGAAAGTCTGGATACTGTAAAATAGGTTTTTCGCATAAAGCTTGCCTTAAATCTTTGAAGCTTTTCTCTTCCTCAGGTCTCCAATCAAAAGGTACTCCTTTCTTTAGGAGATTTGTTAGCGGTTTTGTTCTTGCTGCAAAATCTTTTATAAATCTTCTGTAATATCCGGCTAGACCTAGAAATTGCTTTATATTTCTGGGATTTTTGGGTGTTGGGATGTTGCACAGCCTCGATCTTTTTAGGGTCAGGCTTCACTCCTTCACTGCTGATTATATGGCCAAGATAGTTGATTTCTTTGAACAGGAATTTGCTTTTCTCGGGTCGAATGGAAAGATTTGCTTCTTTTAATCTGTTTAGGAGGAGTCTTAGCTTCTTTCCATGTTCTTCTAGTGTTTCTGCATATATTACTATGTCATCAAGATAGACGAATAATTCAACACCTTGTAATCCTAGAAGAACTTGGTCCATTAAGCGCTGGAATGTCGAAGATGAATTCTTCAAACCCATTGACATTCTGATGTACTCATAGTGCGCATTCAAAAATGAAATAGCAGTCTTTGGTCTATCAGCTGGACTTAATTCTATTTGATGAAATCTGCTGGCTAGATCAGAAACTGTAAAGTATCGTGCCTTTCCTAAATGATATAATATTTTAGTTATGTTTGGAAGTGGATACGCATCGCCTTTGGTTTCTTCATTTAATAGCCGGAAGTCTATTACTACTCTATATTTTCTTTTTCCGGTGCGGTCGAGTTTTTTCGGGATAATTAGCACAGGAGAACTGTAGGGTGATTTTGAGTGACTGATTGCACCTTCCGTCAGCATCCTGTCTATAACGATCTTCGCTTCCTCCTTTTGGACGGGCGAAAATCGGTATGGTCGAACATGGATTGGAACACCGTCAGTTGAATGTATTTTATGGTGCACTATATGTGTGGGAGTTAACGTCTCTCCAGTTAAGTGAAATACATCCGGATATTCTTGAACTATTTCTTTCACATGCTCCTTTTCATCTTTGTTCAGATGGTCTAGTTCTAGGATATCAAGAATCGCTTTGACTCTGCTTTCTGGGGGTATGTATTCCTCCTCCATAGGGTAATCGTCCAGCTCATCTCCTGGTAGATCATAATATTCCAAAGGGATGATTTCTTGTGGGTCGATTTCTACTTCTAGGTCATCTTCAGTAGTATTTATCGCGTATGCATGGCAATTACCATTGGAATTTGATACAACGGCTTCACCTATTATTAAACCATCCTCTGTCTTTATCAAAGGTAAATACCCTTCCTTTATTTAACTGTTTGAAATTCTTGCGGGAATTACTTGTTTAGTTCTAGCTCTTATACGCACTTTTCCTCGTCCTGTTCCTTTGTAATCATGTATTTTTTCTTGAGCAACTCTCGATTCCTCATCGATGAAAGGAATGGTTTTTGTAGGGTTGGAATAAGTTACTATTGTATTATGCCACTACGATATGCCGACCTTTTCTTGACGAAGATATTCTCTTCCTAGTATTCCGTCTGTACTAATAGGACAATCCGAGGAAACTACATGAAAAACTACTCTAGAGTTTTCTAAAGATAGTTTTAGTGTACCGATAGTTGAGATTGTAATAGGAGTTATTCCTATAATTTCAATGGAATCGCTTTCTGTTATTAGTAAATCTTCGTTTAAAGAATTTATTTTTATTATGTTAATGTCGGCTCCTGTGTCGACTAGAAATGAAGCTTTTGTTTCTAAAAAGTCTGGTGATGAGAACTCTACAACTGGGGATTCTCGATTGAGCTTTGTGCGGTAGATGTGTCGCGTCTCTTCAGGACTCGTACGCTCGCCTGACGCTCTTGTTTCTCCTCGTTCGTCGCTGCGTCCGTGCGGCGAGCGGAGTTGTAGTTTAAAGTTTCCTTGTTCGATTGAACGGGAGATTGCGAACGGGGTGGGGTGTTTATTCCTCCCCGTGAAAAATTAGAATTTGGATATCCGCTATTTTGCATTGGAGCAGTCGGGTAGTAAGGGTAAGGGTTGGAAGGCATATAAGGATATTGATAATGAGGCATATAGTTATTTGGGAAATAAGGGTTGTTGCTGTTTGGAAAATTCGAGGCACCAGGAGAATAAGGACGTTTGATTGTCCCAGGTGGATTCTGTTTGTGGTCAGAATTTTTGTATGAGTTGGGAGTCGTCGTAAAACGTACATGAGGACTAGGACTACGGTCACGTGTTCCCGAATAACTAGGTTGAGAATATCTATTTTCACGATAAGAGTTTGTAGGGTATTGGGGATTTAATTGCTGCCTTGCTTCGTATTCAAGAGCGACCTTCAGGGCAGCATCTAAAGTTTGGGGGTTCCGTGCTTCCACCAAGCCTGATATACTGTCAGGCAAGGCGCGCTTGAATGCTTCTACGGCACAATCATTAAGTGGAGCTAGGAGTTGTGATACATTTGCATATTTATCCTCAAGTGCAGCTTGAGCTCCTGATTTCAAAAGCACTACTCAGCCAAAGAATTCGCTGAAACTCTCTTCTCTATTTATTCGAATAGAGCATTCGTTATAATGCAAGTTAAATGTCTCACCAAAACGCACAGTTATCACTAACAAGCAGTTGCCCGCATTGTTCAGTAGAAAAGGACGGTAAAGGTTAGATCGTTTCACTACGTCCAGTAGTTAATGCAAGAGTTCATGTATTATGAAAGGCTCTGTAGCTGAATAAGATAATACTATTAATACAGAATTGTGTGATCTGAGTCGCGCTTAATCAAAGACGCAGATTTAAAATTTAATTTGGACAACTAGTTATTATTTTGAATAATTGAAGTTCGCTACTAAAAATGGCCAGATTTTTCTTTTTAAATTAGTTGAATTATTAAAATATTGAAAAAGTGAAGATTTTAAATTAATTAAATGCTCAATTGCTTAACCAATTTTTGTTGAGAATTACACTCAATAGTGATTTATTTACGCAATTTCGGATTGAACTTGCGAAATTCCAAAACAGGATTTTTATTTTAAAAGGTTGTTAGTTCACGGAAACGCGATTGTCGAATGTTGATCTTTGGGGACGTTGTTTTGAACCCTTCACTTGTACAATCCTGCTACAAGGAGTAAATACAAGATTAATTCAGGGTATTTCGTAGGATTATTAACGATGGCAGAGCTGGCGAGCACGCGAAGTATACCAACGCCTATCATGCACTTCGAACTTTGCCTTCTCCGAAGGTGACCGTGCAACGTATCTAAGAAGGTCTTATACTCTCGAGTCCCGATGAAGTAACTATCTTAAAACTACACTGAAGTTAAATTGTTAATAAAAACACTAAATTTAAACGAAAGTGGAATCCCACCGCTGCCACCAAATTAGCTGTAACGTCCCGAGCAAAGGCGAGGGTAGGTTGGAAATTGTTTAGGATGATGGAGGTTACAAGGGCTGATTCAGTCAGGTTGGTAAAGCCCTACCATTTATTTTCTTATGGGGTTCGTTTCCACTTTATCAATCCAAGTGGATTGCGATAATTCAGAATGACAGTAGTTTGATATGACAATTATTTATTATAACATGAGAGTAGAAATGGGTTACAATGTAATTAATGAGTAAAAACTTACACTACCTTTCAGTCCGAAAGAACAAGAGAAGATTGGTTTATCGATGGTATCCCCGATTCGTCGCAGAATATCGATGCAATTCTGCCGGGTGTTTATTTTAGGTGACTTTAACGAACAATCTCGATGTCAATTAGTACGACGACCGAAAGCCGAAGGGACTTTATTTTCAAAACTGGACTCCACGTTACTATTTCGCGGTAAGGTAAAAGTACACGACTTAATCAAGGCGGTTCTTCAAGGAATATTTCGCGGTGAGGTGAAAGTACGTGACTTAGTCAAGGCGGTTCGTGAACGATGTGGACAGTACTACTGTTTAAACGATAAAGACAACCACCCAGAGTGAGTCTGGGGTTTATATAGGAAATTCTTCTTCGAAAGTCACGTATAATTCGCCAAAGTTACCATCGGCACGCGCGCATCGCTAAAGTTACGATCGGTACGCACGAATCGCTAAAGTTACGATCGACACGCGCGAATTTGAAAAGTGTACATGATACGTAAGAATCAAGGAATGTTCGCATGAGTAATGCTTGATAGTCATGTACTATTTTGCGTTCACCGATTATGTTTTGTACCTCAATTTTATGTATTGAACTTATCCGCTTTTCAATTATATTGATTTGGGTATTGATTATCGATGATAAGTTCTGTTACTCTTCTCTTGTCCCTTTCCGACCAATTTCTTAATTCGAAATAGTAGTTGTTAACACATTTAATATATGTGTTTGCAACTATTACTTACATTGCTCATTTATATAATTATTTGATTATAATTAGTTTATATCCTGTAATGGTACATTATTAACTTATCATTTACTTGAAAGATATAACATAAGGTTCCACGTTAATTTAATTTATCCTAGCATTTCTGCATTATCAATCGTTAGGTGGGTCGGTATGCTCATGGTACTACCTCGGTAATTAGCTCGCGCTTTCCTCCTTATCGACCGCCGCTCATTTACCATTTGTCATGCGTGGGTAATTGGTTGCGGCTGATCACGTAAGTGATTACCTACTGTGATACGTTTACCATTCGAGAAGAAGCACTGTTCGCTTTAGAGATATTCCAGAAGAAATAGGCTCTCCTCCAAGATCCCTAATCATCGGGAGACCAACAACCATGAAGCCCTTGTCATCGACACTCATGGGTCCAATGTCCCCTGACGCGAAATCGACCCCCTTCCCAAGTGCTAAGGAAAACTTCGATTCTGACAAGGAAGGAAACTCCCTTAGAAGGAGTGCAACGTTATAACCGAGACGATTGCCCATCGCGGATGCCCCCGAAAAATTCCGCAGCAACCCTTCTCCGCACCCGAGCTCTATGATTGATGTCACAGTACCATATGTCGATGATTCCTCAGAACCGGAGCAAACGTCCATGAGTCGAAAAGAAATCAAAATAAAGTCAACTGCCCTCTGCATTGACGAGGCCAATGTCACGCACCAATGGGCTGAACCCCTAACATATAGGAGGGACAACTACGCAAATTTTATGTCCGAAGAATTTGAACCCACAAATCCTATCGCAAAACTCTCTGTCGCTACTGAGCGTCTTGATATCCAAGAACTCTGGGAATGCCGGGCCAAGAAGAGACAAGTCTTAGTTACTCCTCACGGTCGGCATCATCCACACACAGTCGAAATAAAACAACGACACGTGGATTTTGGGTCTAAAGAACCTTCGCCTCGCCCTAGAGCGGGATAATCAAACCACCTGTCGAATGGCCAATTCCGGAGATTTGTTAGGTTCCCTGCCCCAAAACAGAATGACAGAATTAATGACAGACGCGTTCCGAGATAGTAAATTTTTTATCACTCTTTGCCACGGGAGAATCGAAGTACCACCCCCTTAATTGAAAACGAAGATCATCGCCGAATATCCTAATATCCTCGTCGGTGGCCATAAAGGTGTCACGAAAACGTATCGCCACATTAGAGAACGTTACTCTTGGCCCGGCTCACGAGACGAGATAAGCGAATTTATCCGCAATTGCAGGAGCTGCCTTGAGCAAAAACTCGTACGAGCACGGACTCGTGAAACTATGCTGATCACCGATACTCCCATAGCACCCTTCGAAAAGGTGTCACTAGACAAAGTGGGAAAGCTACCCAATACCCCAAGCGGGAATCACCATATCCTGACTATGCTGGATAATTTCAGCAAATACTGCATCGCGGTCCCGATATCCGATCTTAGAACTGTCACCATCGCGCACGCGGTAGCAACCTCCCTGTTTTACCAGTACGGTGCACCTCGGAGCATTCTGACTGATAGGGGAGGGAGCTTTATAAGCAAACTCATGAAACACCTTGAGAGATTATTTCAAGTGAAACAGCTTTCAACTTCCGGTTACAGACCTCAGACTAATGGGGCACTTGAAAGAAGTCACATGGTCTTGTCAGATTATATTAAGCACTATGCTAATGATTATAACGATTGGGATCGACTGCTCCCTTTCGCCATGTTTGCTTATAATACGTCAGTGCTCGAAGCGACTAATTTCACGCCTATGAATTGATCTTTGGCCGAGTGGCCAGAACCCCGAGCTCCTTCCCCCAAGACGAGGAACTTGTAACATACGTTTCCTACTTGCGCCACCTAATAGGACGAATATCGGAAATCCGAAAAATCGCTACTAAGAATTTGTTCAAAGCAAAAATAAATTCCAAGGAACAATACGACCGTAGGGCCCGGCCCCTGAACGGGAAAGGCGGAGACCAGGCTTACGTTTTTAAGGAAGTAAGGGATGGCAAATTTGATAGTAGAGCCACCGGACCATACACAATAGTCGGATTTACAGAGAATAATAATGTAATTCTCGAGACCGACACTGGCGACCGATTCGCCAAGCATGAGGATAAAATCAAGGTCGTTAACTGCTAATTTCGAACGGATCCTGAGGAAGAGTCCGAAGACAGAATACGCCTTTCAAGAAATTATATTTTTGGATAATCAACTTCCTTTCTAACGGATAAATATCAACAATTTGAGTTCAGTAATGATTCTGACTCTACCTTTTTCTTTGGAAAACGAGGCTTATCCTGTCTTGGACTTCCCTACACTCCCGAAAAGAAGATCTAACACCCACTTTTTCCTAGGTAAAATGATATGTGTCTGGCTGTTACTCTTCCTGTCACCCCTCGCTGCTTTCGAGGTCCCCAATCAGGTGACGCATAGGATTACCTCGCTGAAAACCAACACCGGGGTCTACTACGAACACATGGGACCGATGAGACGAGTTATTGGGACTTGGAGGATTACCGTATTTCTCGACTTGAAAAAAATTTAAGGACCACTGGACACCTATGAAAGACGGTTCAAACATCTATCAGACCTCTGCTTGCCAGGCTTTGGATTACCCTTTCTGCAGACAATCACCGACTATGGCCTCGACGCTAAATTCCTCGTTGTCGAAAATTTGAGGAAGGAAGTATTCAGGCATGCTGCGGAAATGAAGGAGCACACCGAGAAAACGATTCTCCCTAGCCTGCCCATGGGAATGAGGAGCCGGTGAGCTACGCCATTGCTGGGAATCCTCGGAGGGTTCATTGGGCCCATAGCCGGCTTGATGACATATAACGACGGTGAAATTCTAGAGGCTGAAATCTCATAGCTCAATCAAGCTCAAGCTAATATGTCCTACGTGGTCGGGAAACAAACTCACATAGTGAGAGCTCAACTGGAAGAAGTGCACGAGCTCTCGAAAAGCAACAAAGAAAGATTAAATCGGCACGAGCGTCAAATGTCCCAAAACAACCTAAGACTGGAAAATCTGACGCGAGCAGTTGCTGAACTCAAGCACGCCGAAAGATTGACTCACGTGCTCAAAGCAGTGGATGCCAGCCTCGACGACTACATCCGCGCTGCAAACCGAATCCTGGAGGTCGTCCACACATCCCGTCAAGGGCGAATGCATCTCTTCCTCCTAACATCTGAGCAGTTGGAGCCAATCTATCGGGATATCCAAGATCATCACCCACGAGTCGGCTTCCTGGTCCCAGGACCACAGATAGATCTTGAAGAGTTATCCAGCGTCGTCACCATCGCAGCACTCTACAAAAAGGTAATCCTAAGTATACTTGTGGACGTTCCACTACTAAAACATACCTACTACCAGATGTACCAATTACATCCGGTACCAGTGTTCCAATCATTGCTGAGAAATGCATCAGGAAGTGTGTAAGTCCAGCCGTAATTTTCCCACATTGCCGTGGGAGAATCACAAAGGACACACATTTCACTGAATCATCGAAAGGTAGAATCATGCACCAAGACTTGACATTACATGATTTGCAAAAACAACTTACCTATTAACGAAAACACGAAGTATCAATCGTGCGAAAGCGAACTGCTCTTAAACCCTTCGACAAAGGTCCTCCGGAAGTGTGATATCCGAGTAACATATAGCAAAGAATCTGAATGGGTTTCAATTGATTCTTGGAATGGATGGCTTTATTCCCAACCTGAGCTCTTCTTCGTCGGATTAAGATATTCCAATCAGACTAAAACTCTGATTCACTTGGATAAAATTGGAATAATCCAAATTGCTCCCGGAAGTCAGATCAGAGCGCAGGATAAAACGTTCTTCGGATCAACAAATAAGATCGGATCAATGGAGCTTATTTACGAACCTCTCCTACATCTAAACCTGGCCGATTTATCTCCACTCTTGCATGAACAAGGGCAACTTATGTTGACGGCTAAAGAAGAAGGGTATCTCCTAAAGAATACCTCCGTTGAAAGTGATGCCTTTGCTGAAAATGAGAAATCCCTGTATGAATTAGAACAACAGCTGAACGAGATAAACCTACAATGTCGATTTAGGGCCAATCACCTGATGCTGATCCATGGCTCCTATATCGGTCTTGCTCTACTCGCCGTGGGATTGAGCATTTGCTGTTGCTACCCTCGTTTCAAGGCCGGAATTGTAAAAATTCGATGTCATCGTTGTAAGACATCTAGAAAGGATTCCAGTACCTACAGCGCCAAGGACGATATTGGGCAACCTACAGCGAACCAAGAAGAAACCAGCGTGGAGGTCGAACGTCCTTCAACAATCCAGGTCCTACCAACAGGCATGAGTAACTCTGCTTGTGAAAAGACAACTGACGTATCACCTAGAACTGCGGTCTTTACACCGCCGCACACCAATTCGACGACAGCGAAGTCAACGATTCTACTACCCACGCAGACGTTGCAGCCATTCTGAAAATTAAGGTTACGTATGCTGTGCGCTTGTGTGTATGAATGGAAAAGAAATGTCGTCGTTTTGCTAGAAACTTTTTTCAGCAAACCGGGTGGAAAAATAAAGAGAGAAATTGTCAAAATAAGGAAAGTTTTATGACACCGCCTTCCGCCCATATTTAGTTTAAAAATTAGGAATTGAATATTTTTGAATTAGAGTTTTAAGGATTAAAAGCAAGCAACTCGGAGACTAAACACAGAAAAACTTACTACTAAAGAATTTGGGAAGGAAGTAACTTCCAGGGAGGAATTATTCCATTGAGAGGCAGCTAAAAGTTGTTGCTAAAACCAAAAACAATTCATGAAGGGCAAGAGACTCCCTCTCAAAAAAATCTCTCATAAAAAAATATTTAATTAGAGAAAAAAAGGGAAACTAAAGATACAAATAAGAATAATCCCTACTTATAGATCCTGCGATCAGAAAAAGGAAGAAGAATGGTGAAAGAGATAGGAAAGTTGATCTTAAGATTCTTAACAAGGTCCAGTGAGCCTTAATGAGGGGCTTCCTGTCCACACTGAAGTAGTGACACTGGATCCACACCAGCACGTACATTGGATCCAGTGGTTGGAAGCCAACCGCTGGCGGGAATCTGGGCAGTCGGCTAAACATACAAAAGGATTTTTTTTTTTTTGAGAAAACATATCGTGACTTGCCTCATTATACTTATAAGATGAGTTGCACTTCGTAACCAAAGCCACGATTAAGAGCCACTACCTACCTACTTTTATCACCTACACTTCCAGAACCCTTATTTTCCACATAAAATCCAGATTCCACTTACAACAGCATCTCTTTCTAGATCCTAGGAATACTTCTGGAACCACTTAGCCCGGGTGTAGGGCCTTCGCGCCGCCACCGTACTTTCCCATCTTCCAATAAAAATTCAACACGTGCTAATTCAGACAACTCTAGGTTGGGTAAACTTCCGAATTGTAAACAACGTATTGAACAAAGCATTGAAAATTAAACCATTCCATTTTGGATTGAAGAATCGCGAAATTTATGGTCTCAGATTGAAACTTTGAAAATGGGACAATGTCAAGATGTTAAAGTTTGAATATTTTTAAATTAGAATTTCAAAATTCGGGTAATTCAAAATTGAGAATTCAGGAAATCTTAAATTCTAGAATTTTATATTGTTATTACAAAACAAAATTATAAATAAGTATTAAGGACGATTAGACAAACTAGTAATTTTAAAAAACAAAACATTGAAAATGAACAAATTTCTACTCCGAGACGTTGAACTCAAACGAGTGCGAACTTGATTCAAGACTAAAAACTGATTGCTAATTTTACTTTCCAAAATTCAATCAATTCTATTTTAATTGCAAAATTCGGACCGACGAAAGGAAAATTTTAAAACTTAGCGTTCAACACGTAATTTCATTACCATAAACTTGTAACCATTTAAAATTGCCGGAATTATTCATTTACTGATGTATCAATTCCAGATAGTTCATTTTTTTTATCTTTTGGTTTTTTTACCCAATTTTAATTTTTCTTATCATTTTGAATCATCCTTTGGAATTGAACAATTCAACTGATACTTATAATATATTTGTATCATTAACATATGTATAATAATGTAATACGTGAGAAGCACTATACATTGTTTGCATTTTTTTTTACACTTTGCTAGTTTTTACATTTTTTACATTAGGCTACATGCGATGAGAATAGTGAGGGAACTTAGACGGAAATATTTCTGAATACCAAATTTTAACATATAAAAAAAATTCTGCTATGCGACAATTTTCCGAAATTTATACAACATTCCAGTTGATGACAAATAAATTAATAATTTAATTATTTGATAACAGACGATTGAATTAAAATTTTAATTTCAAATCATTAAATTAAGTTGCAATCGTCAATTTGAACAATTAAAATTGAAATTAAATGTTAATTGTCAATTGGAATAATTTTAACTAGAAGATTAATTTCAATTTTCAATGTAAAAAAATTTTAAGTGGAAACTAAATTTTGATTCTGAATTGGAAAAATCTTATTTGGAAATTGAATTTTAATTCTCAATTGGAAAAATTTTAATCAGAAATTCACTTTTGATTCTCAATTGGAGACATTTTAATTCGAAATTAAATTTTTATTCCTAATTCAAAAAATTTAAATTGACAGCTAAACTTTAATTATTTCATTGTAAATGGACTAATTACTATTTCTGCAACCCTGCTAGGTAGTTGAGCAAATGTGAACATTCGATTGAAACTTTATAAACTATTTTTAATTTTACAGTTATTTGAAATTAACTCATATATAATTAAACGCTTTTATTTAGTTTCAAGTCATATTTAAATATTGTTTCAAGAAAAAAACTCCATTTTTACCCATTTAATTTGAAATATTTTCAATTAAGGATGACGTCTCTTTGAATATTTATCAATATTTTACATTTAATTTAAAATGAGCGATTATAAATCAAATATTAGAAGCTGCACAATTTGAAACTAAATTACTTGAAATAATTTTTGCTTCCTCATAGAGGAAGCTTTGTAATGGTGACATTTTTCAAAATTTTTAAATTCATTTAATTGAACCCTCCCTAACTTAAAAATGTCTAATACAATGTTCTAAGCAATTGTCCGGATGTGTGTGTGTGTGGATGTGTGGATGTGTGGATGTGTGGATGTGTGGATGTGTGGATGTCACGCTTTTTTCTGAACACGATAACTAGAAAACGGTTGCAGATAAATTGATGAAATTTGGAGAGCTTATTTTTCTCACTAATATCTTGAAACTGACCAAAGAATTTCTAAAAATATTTATTGCATTTTTTTCTAGCACTCAATAATATTTTAAAAATCGGTTTTTTAGAGTAAAACTTTTTTCATTCGCATAATTCAAAGTTGATCCAAGAATATAAAAGATTCCTTGGTTCGGGAAGAATCGATTGACCTATAATATTAATACATTTTATTGAAGAGTAGGGAAGTTATGGTAATTTATATATTTTGAAAATCGGTTTTTTATAGTAAAACTTTTTTTCACTAGCATAATTCAGAGTTGATGCAAGAATATAAAAGATTCCATGGTTCGAAACGAATCGATTGACCTATAATAATAATGCATTTTATCAAAGAGTAGGGAAGTTATGGTTATTTATATATTTTGAAAATCGTTTTTTTATAGTAAAACGTTTTTCATTAATATAATTCAAAGTTGATGCAAGAACAGAAAAGATGCGTTGATTGGAGACGAATAGATTGACCTATAATATTAATACATTTAATTGAAGAGTATGGAAATTGTGAAATTGCATAATATTTGAAAACACGGTTTTTCATAGTAAAACTTTTTTCAGTAACATAATTCAAAATTGATGCAAGAACGGAAAAAATCTCTTGATTTGAAGCAAATCGATTGATCTATAATAATAATAATACACTTTATTGAAGATTAGGAAAGTTCTGCTCATTTATAATATCTGAATCATCAGTTTCAAACAGAAAAACTTTTTTCATCGACATAATTTAAAGTTGATGCATGAATAGAAAAGACTTTTTGATCATAAATTTTCAAATAGAGTAATATTATGACAATTTTTGTGAAGAAATCATAAAGCTGGGAAAGGGATAGGGTGCGTCAGAACTTTTCCTTTCCCTTTTCCGGCTCAAAAAATTATTATTTCGAACGCAAGATTTAATTTGTCTGATTTGTCTTTGTATTTAAAACATTTTTTGTATTATTTTGTAATTTTTCATTTTTGGTAAATTTCTATTTTTAAATTGAGCAAAATGAAGACTTTGGTTTGTCTATTATTGAAAAAAATAACTAATGCTTTCTCTATGAGGAAGCAAATACATTTGCTAACGGGAAGCAAAGTGCTCGTGAAATGAGCACCATATAATTATAAATACAAACAAAGTGGAAACACTCGAGATCGAATTCACAGCTAGTTTGAAATACATTGAATTTTGAAGCTTTTCAAGAATCTTTAAAAGTGCTAAGAAAATAAAACTAAAAATCTTAAATTAGCCAGGAAAAATTCAAAACGACTTTTATGTTGAAAAATTAATTTTAAAGAATATAAAAATATTTTCTTTTGAATAATGATTATGATTGATAAATGACAATTGAACGATTATTAGTTTGGAAAATAATCAAGTAACTTTAACATATTTTCAGAAGTTTTGAAAAGATTCCAAAATAATTGGAAATATGAAGAGATTTAAAAAAAAAGGAAATTTAACACACACGATCTAAACTTTGATAATTTCAAATACAAAATTACAAGTTTTTTTTGCGTTCTGAAAAATTTCAAATGAATGCAAAATTTGTATCAGAATTCCTGGAGAAATTAACAATTTTGTTGTAAAATTATTTTAAAAAGAAAGAATATTAAATGAAATTTTCAAAATATTGCATGCACCTACACCCATGAAGGGAGATGAAAAACTTGCGTAGCATAAGACGTGACCCATACATAAAAAACGCACGTGACATAGCCCCCTTCATTGCACATATAATCTATGATTAATATTTAGAGAATAACCAATCTAAAAAACAAATTTATTTAGTAATTTTAAGTAGGATAAGTCGCACGACGAGAAGCCGAGCAACTCTTGACATCCCTCTCTTTCTCTAAACCTAAAATAAAAATTGTCAGATTATTGGAAATAACAATTTAATTTATAAAGATTTAGTAACTTATCATTTTTTTACAATCTAATCTTGATGAAGTTTTTTCAAGTAGATTATGAACATAGGGATCGTTTACATATTACGTAACACGTTTCTTTATATTGCTTAAATAAAGATAAGAATGAAATTTACGTGATTTTAAGGACACATCGATATAAAAATAAAAGAAAAGCATGTTATTTAATACCTAAATCATGTTATGTAATGCCTAAAATCTCATTACATTTTCTTTATATCTTTGAATAAAGTATGTAGATTTTCAGAAGGTATTCTATGTACTATAGATACAATGTTTTTTTCAGAATATTCTTGTATGCATAAAAGCGTTCCAATAAGCTCCATGAAATCTTCAACTCTCTAGATTCCAATTTCAGTTTTGTGATTGATCCCTTTGACGGCCACTGGGACATATATGTCCCAAAAACGTGTTCAAAAATCCATAACTCCGTCAAAAATTGACATAGCTTTGTTTTCTCTTCGGCATAAGCTACCCTGCTGGAAGTAAAAAGATAGAAATCCTATCCTTTTGAATCATTTTTAATCTTTATGATCGAAATAGATAGAGAAAATGTATCCCATTCTATCTCTTTGTCAATCTAAATTCGCGTTTATCTTTTTCAATCCTCTCTTTTCTATCTCATCCTATACTTTATCTATCCACGTCAATCTTTTTCTATCTCTCTATCAATCCAAACTACTGTTACCTTTTTCAATCTCCTTTCCCCTATCTCTTCTTATCATCGATCCATCCGCTTCAATCTTTTTCTAACTTTTTGTCTGTGTAAATTCACGTCTTTCTTTTCCAATCTCCTTTTCTCTATCTCATCCTATCGTACTTCTATCAACGTCGATTTTTTCTGTCTCTCTATCAATCTGAATTACCGTTATCTTTTTCAATCTCCTTTTCCTTATCTCTTCTTATCAACGATCAATCCGCCTCAATCTTTTTCTATCTTATTGTCTATATAAATTCACGTCTTTCATTTTCAATCTCCTTTTCTCTATCTCATCCTATCCTCCTTCTATCAACGTCAATATTTTTCTATCTCTCAATCAATCTAAACTCCCTTTATCTTTTTCAATCTCCCTTTCCCTGTCTCTTCTTA